>DWLO01001345.1:0-15313 GCA_018245335.1 Dalla quadristriga
AATAAAATATAAAGCTAAAATAAAGTCATTTTAACGAAAAGTTGCCATAGCGCAAGTTTAATGATTCGCAACCAACAACAATAGTTAGGTATAGAAGCATTCAGGGAGAATGTATCAGAAATGCATGAAATTTCACATCATGCAACCGATCTGCAAAATCGAAATTGGGGTTGTGTTTTACAGAACAGCATTTTCCTTAGCTCATACGACAGACATACTTTAAACTTACATAATACTAGCATAATGTAAGTTTAAAGCATAATTTCTTTTGTTAACAGTAAATAATTTAAATTTTAAATCTCATTAACATCTAAACAGTTTCACAGTTTAATCTTCACATACTCTGGTGTGTTTTGTCCTATAAAACAGTTTATACTAAATTTAAACGAAAGCTACGACGTATTACTCGTGCTCCATTCCTTTTTCCATGTCATTTGTCTGATTGATAATCTACTAAGGTATTGCTCACTCAAGGCGGCATAATCCCAGATAATACTCACACTGAACCATGAGCATGATGCGTTTGCTAATCGATGGTGGCACTCCGTTGGACGCTATACACAGGTACGCGCCCATATGCAACCGGGAGACCTTTGTAATTGTGAGAGTCTCCCCGTCGACTACGCTGACTGATAAGAAAATTAAATATTGTTAAGTTACTTATAATAATAAATGTTTTAACACTCAGCCCACCTTCCGTCCACTACTATCTGTGTTGTGGGTGACAGACAGAAAACATTAGAAACGACCGTTGAACCACCCAACGACGAACATTAAATTTATTTATTTATTTGCATTAAATTTTTAAGAAAATCATTAAAATTCAAAGGCGATGGATAAGTATTACTTACGTACGTATTGTGATTTATGAATACTTAAATTATATAAAATCAACCACAATAATTACAGTGACAACATAAAAACAATTATAATAAATAACGTGGATAGTAGGATAATGAACACAACCCACTGACCCCCTACTGAGCACGGGACTCTTCCCAGAATGAGAAAGGTTTGGGAACTCGCAGTTGGAAAGCGTTGGACTATGGACTAGCGCGGCGACTAACGTAGTGGCGGTTGGATAGTAGTATTAGTGGTACTTATTTGTGCCTTTGCATTTCGACTAGAAAATGGTGAAGCTACTGACGAACGCATTCCAACTCAGTCGTCAGTAGTAACAGAATCGGTTTGGTTGATCTGCATAACTGGTTTATCATCGACCCATTTACTGTCCTGGTAATGGTTATTGGTAGGTTGATTCAGAACAGGAATGCATAGGTACTTCACAAACCTTGGAAAAAACCTTTTTGTTGATTTAGTTGGTTAGCGGTTAACGTTGGATAGAGTGACCTTGTTAATTACCTCCTAGGTTACAGTTTCTAACGTAGGATTAAGTGACTTCATTACGTATTAATTGTTCTCTCCTGTGAACATACGTCATGTAAGACCACGCCAAAGAAAATCAATAGAACGTGACACCGAACATTATGTAAGTATGTTTACCTGATTCGCCATTGTAGTTGAAGTCTTGCCCGTCCTCGCGTCTCCACATGACGTAAGGCTCGGGGTAGCCCGAAGCGCGGCACACCAAGGTCACGTCGGAGCCTTCACGTACCACCATATCCGTAGACGTCATGTTGTCAATGATTGATGGCGGCACTAATGAAAATAAAAACAATTGCGTATATATCTGCTATGGGCCTCATTTAGGCTACACCGTTAGTCAGGACGAGAAAGCCACACCTCACGAGCCATGTGGATCCGCTTTACAGTTTCATTCGGGAGGCTATTTATCCACCCATGCGTTTTCGTAGAACTTGGAGTAGGACGAGAAAGGTAGTAATCGTCGATCATCGACGTTATACGAGGCTCATGCGTAGTATCTGAGTTAAATATGATATGATAAATGCTCAATTTATATAAATCATGCACTGCGTTAATTTGTTGATCTGACTCATCCGCGATCCACCTCCTAAGTATACATTCTCATAATGGTCTTTATATGAAAGAGTGATACGCGAGTTCTAAAGAAATACAATTTTAAGTGGATGCTCATAATATATGTTATACCGACCTACAACTTGCAGGTAGCCCTTCCTGGAGCGCATGGGGTCCGTATTGACCTGGCACATGTACCAGCCGCGGTCCACTTCCTGCACGTTTTTGATATGCAGGTACCACGAGCGATGGTCGTTGTAAGAGAGACTGATGCGCGGATTCTGAGTTATTATATTGTGGTGGATGCTCAGTATGGTTTGAGTATCCATTCGTACCCAAGCCACCTAAAAAATAAACAAACTGTCAGACTAATCGGTCGCGAAACAAATATTCATACGGCCAGCATATAATGACTGAAAAATCTGCCCACCTCCCCTCGCAGCATTATTTGTGTTATGATTTTGTTATTATTAGTTCACTTAAAAGTGCACCATAATTGCACAAAGTTTGGCGCCTGCATGTCTTACAGTTTTTGCAATGAAGCAAAAACAAAAAATCTTAAAAAAACGTTTCTTAGATGGCTGGATACCTTTTATTTTTTAACTTTTTGTATTTTTTTTAATTTGTTAGGATTAATAACACATTTTTTGTAACTTTATTCAATGCGCTACCAATGGGTCATAAGATTCAGCTCTTTAAAGGTGGGCTAGACAGAGAGGTGGCATAGACTTAGTAGTAGACTAGTAGAGTCCCGTTGGCCCCCTTTGGGTACGGAACGCTAAAAAGGAATATGCCGTAAACCTTGACTAACCTTAAATCCTCTTAAGTTGTCCACAACACACGCCAGCAACGCATCCCTGCCTACGGTGACTGTGACGTTGGGTATCGGCTCCGCAAATCTCGGGTACATGGATTCTGGAATAAGAAATACGTTAGAGACCGTTCAGCGAGAACAGCAAACATGTTTACTTGCAATAAAAGTTTTTATAGAATAACTTGATGAGATGGGTTGAACTATTCCAACGGGCAACGTTTCTCAATCTTTTATTTTTATGAGAATTTTAGTATGGCTGCGAAGATGTGATTAACTACTTTTCCATTTTATATACATCTTAAACATGTAGCAGTAAAATAATGAAAGTACACTAAATGTACAATCTATGTACGCACAATAAAATTGAGGCGATTTTAAAACATTGAATATTTGATGATAATAATTATACTAACTATTATCTAATCGGTGATTAAACTATTATAACGGCAGATTTCCATTTCTGTCCATTTGCATGACAGTATGTTTAAAAATTAGAGCTTTGACTCTTGCAACAAACTCTGATTAAACGAAATAATGTACCTAATGTCTGCGCGTTTTCTAATTCGTTCACATTTCGTTTTACAAAGCCTGTAAAGTTATTCTTTATATAACTTAAGGTTTAAGGTTCTTAAGGTTTATACCTGGGTTCTTTATTGTTTCTATTCTTAGATGATATCGCTCTATGCGATTCACCGTTACTTATCTTTTAGGGATTATAATTGGGCAAGATAATTCTCCTTCTTCTAATCATTAATACCTGATTTCTTGCCAAAATTCTTCAACATAGTGTTTTGTCTCAAACGCAACTAACTGAAGAAGGCTACTACTCACTGGATACAGCGGGCTAAACAAAAATCTATATAGGATAGCCAACAACATATAACCAACAACAGAATTTGGAAAGAAAACACCCATTCTATTCAATTAATTAATTCGTTTGAATCCACGATGAATGTATTGCGTTAGCACAATTCAGAAGCTGATTACTAGGCGCAATCAAAAGATCATGAACCATGGCAACATATTATTATTATTATATTTCAGGCAATCCCGTTGAAATCAATCAAATGATGAGGTCTGGACCGATACTTCTTATCTGAAATAATAATTTGTATTTTCCAAATCATCAGGGAATATCAATCAACGCTTTGTTTGTGTGGAATAAAATATGTATATAATTGTAGGTTTGAGTGTTGCTGAAGTAGTCAGAGCGAGCGGGGACACGACCGGTAGGTGCCGGCGTGTCTGCCGTCCCACCCGAGGGGTGCGTGATTTATGTCCGTCCCACCAACGACAAATAGCGGT
This sequence comes from Dalla quadristriga, assembly GCA_018245335.1. Taxonomy (NCBI): domain Eukaryota; kingdom Metazoa; phylum Arthropoda; class Insecta; order Lepidoptera; family Hesperiidae; genus Dalla; species Dalla quadristriga. The sequence continues at coordinate 4,058 of DWLO01001345.1, forward strand.
TTGTCGCTGTATCACTCTTTCGCCGGTAAAATAATGTATCACAACCCAATGCTTATACGTTACATACATATTATTATACACTGCAAAAAGTCGGCGCCCCGAAAAGGGTCACGGATTTATCTTTCTTGCAAGACACAAACATTTTTCAACTCATTTTCAGTTTAGTGTAAATAGAGTTATTTACAGATTAGAAACATGAAATAAATTTCACGTGTCATCTGCTTAGGATGCCATTCTGCAAAATTAGGCTTATAACGAAACAATTGACCACTAATTGATGTACATTATTTAGGATACTGTCGCTCGACTATTGGTCATATAAGTTTCGTTAATACTCGTATAATTTTAAGTTGTTACCAAACAACTTTGTATTACTTGTGACGCTTCACAACAACTTATAATTGGATGTAATTTTCTTTCATATTACAGACATTTCTATAGGTCGTTCCAGAAAATTATTACAGGTTACGGACGTTGGAAACAATTATTATCATCCTCCTTTTTCCCAGGCGTGGTTTGAATTCGAGGACCTTTCTTCTCTATTGGTCATCGATCCATAGAACGACGTTGCCTGCCTATTGCCACTTGCTGACTCTGCAATCTATGTCGTACACCTTTGTTGGTCTACGGATTTCATCGTTTCGAAATACACTCTCCATACATTATTCTCTCCATAGCGCGATTGTGAATGAGACCGATATTAAAGGATCACGTCTCGGATAACATTATTGACTTAACTAATTTACAAAGTGTATAGAATAGTTAATTGTTTGTTTGTCAGATCTTAACAACCCTGACATCAATGGTGTAATAACGTTGCACACATACTGCGTCGGTTCCAAACTTATCTCTGCACAGCATCTAACAAACCACAAAACAAATCTGCCAGGCTCTATTATGTTTCGGCTTGGTTTTCAGTGTTTTCACAAGCGGTGTTTGCCTCCCACTACATTATTCTGAGCTTTACAATTACATTTGTTCGAATGCCAAAACTATACCGGGATTACACCAAATAAACTACTTCCGTACAATTTGAAAAAAATAAATGTATTTTACGGCGGATTGTTGTCGCAATGGCGCATACCTACATGAAAATAAAATTTTACATGGACTCCTCATACCACACCACAGTAGGTAATATGAACCCGATAACAACATGTAGTTATATTTTTTAAATTGCATGATTTAAATACAATTTGGCTAACTTTAGTAGCACGTGCAGATCAAGAGTGCTGAATGAATAAGATAATTTTGCCTGAGTTATAATAACATATTTTGTAAGCTTTTTCGCTGATATCAGTGCAGTTTCTCTCAGTTATTATCATTGATATTATAAGAGTGATAGTGTGCTTGTACGTGTAACCTTTTTTCATGCAGCAAAGCAGCAACCGATCAACATGATTTTTTGCATAGATAAAATAGTTCATGGGCCGGAGAGTGACATAGGCTACTTTTTGTTCAGGAAAATACACGATATTTGTGGGATATATCTAAGAATTTTAAGCGGGCATAGTCACGGAAAAGTCTTATCATGAATTAAAGGAGCCATAAACGTTCTTTTAATTAAATTAAGTATTTCAAAGTAAAAGATGGACAATCAAATGTTGTGTTTTGCGTAACAAACCTAATTTTTGGGAAATTTATGACGTGTGTAGTAACTGATTTGATAAATACAGTGGAGACTAAAATATTAAGAATAAGTCCTAACTCATAATATGTTTGATATTTCATGTAAATACCCTCAAAAACTTTAACCCATTTTTTTTTACCCATAAAATATTTTTAACACGTTTCACAGCAGTACCAAACAAAGAGGTAAATAGAAAGAAGAAAGAAAGAAAGAATAAGCTTTATTTCCATATCCCTATAACACATAAAACATGAATAGAGTATTGTGCATTTCCAAAAATGGACTTCAGTACTTGTATGCGTCTGTTTGTTAAACAATCGGGTATTTGAGTCAAACGAATGTAAAAATTGTCAAAGGTGCATCTAGTATTAACTTAATAGTTCTACGAATGCAATGAATGGGCAATGAATAGACGGAAAAAATGTCGTTGCATTGATATATCGAAAAATTTCGCACATGCATAGGCAAGCGTACCTGCATACATTATAATACGATACACTTTTACACATATAGATTTAGCTACACAGTGTGACAAGTTTGTAGCCGATAAAGTTTTGATAAAAATTTTGTACCTAGCCGGAAAAAAAAATCTTCACACTACATTTCATAAGAATCCGCCTTGTGATTTTTGAGTGAATAATTATAATAAGTATAAATGCTTACACACTCACACCCCCGAACTAAGATTTCCTGTATTGCGAGTGAGGAACACACACAGAAACCAACACAATTTACGCCCGAGATCTTTATCTGCAAAAAAAATGTCTGCCCCGGCCGGATCTGAATAGATCGAACCCGGGTCCCACAGCGCGTCAGTCAGGGTTACTTACCAATGCGCCACGGAGTAATAAGCATCTATCCATCCATCCTCACTTTCGGATTTCTAATATTAGTAGGAAGTAGGTATCAGCTTCACAGGCCGTGAATAGTCGATCCCAGTTGGTTAAAAAAACAGTCTTGGTACACAGTTCGGCATGTGACCTATAATGTTATAATTTTCTTACGTAGTTTTCTAATTACCATAAAAGTACCTATCTTTTACAGAAAAGCATTTTTCATGTACGGAATATACCTACATTATGGAAGCGAAACTTGAACAAAATTAGCTTTGTAGAAATGTTGATTACATTAAATTTTCGTTTTGCTTCTAGTACAATTCCTCGAAATCAATCTACAAACTAATTATTTTTCCTTTTAAGAAATATGGCAATAACATGTAAAGGCACAAAAATTAAATTTTAGATAACTAGGTAGATAAGGGCACGGCATTAATTCCACATAATATTGTTATTTCTTCAGCTTCAGCATACAATAATTGAAATAATTAAGTACAGTTGTGGAACAAAATGTATACAGTTCAAAATATATATTTTTTTCCTGTTGTGGATCAAGTCTACTGTCCATGTTTTAAATAACATAATTGAAGTAACACTTCTCTGTTTAAATTTAAAACCGCTGTAAAAAAATTGCACTCCGCGTTACGGAAGGAAGTGTCGCGGAAGTGATATCATTTATTACACCTTATGGCCTCACCACATACTTAGATCAATTGAAGCATAATCAAAACACAAACAAGCATCGCCATCTAGGTATCGCGCAGAAAGTAAAACCTACACATAACCTAAACCTATGTCACATTATTATTAAATAATCGTCACCTTGATGTTGCGTACTAGGACTTTGTCTATGTAAGTCATCAATAGGTTATCACTGACAACACATGGCGCGATAACTTTCGACTAAGTACTTCTACCAACGCGGCAACATTTAGGTACCTACCTAATTATATTGAAAATAAAATACAGCGCAGTTTTCAGAATGTTCCCCATCCGAATCGTATTCTACAAGTGAGCTCTTTTTTCAGATTGAACCACCATCTGAACCACTTGTTCCATATGAACTATACTAGACAAGAAGATCAAAAGAATTGCCTTCGACTGCAAATGCCGAAGTGACAGACAATTGACCTTACTTTTGTCTTTCGACATTACTTAGGTCGGTCTCCTAGAAAAGCTCCGAAGACATCCAACGATTTCGCCGAAATCACAAAATTAAGGTGTGCGAGGTGTTCGCCCTTTATGTTAACTGCTTTATTTTGGCTCCCCAAGTTTACCACATTTTCAAGTTGCCATGACATGTTCATGTTCATCATGTTCATGTATAAATTAAACACATAAAAATGTATAAAGTAGTAATAAGAAAAAAGGTCATTAATATGCTGTATGAAAACCAATGCGGGCACTAATAATAATGGATAGCGTAAAATAATAAATAACGGTAGAGGCTTACCATCCGGCACTTCAATAGGTGCTGCAGAAACTACATTTTGTCCGTTTGGCAATTCTCGACCTGCGGATGAAAACAATTCCGTTGTTAAACGTTACCTATATATCACCATTGTAAAGCCAATTGTGAGTAGGGTTCAAAAGATTACCTTTCTGTTAGGTTCACGTATAAAATAGATTACATTTAATTACAATTTTTATTAGGTACTAGAGAAAGCTCGCGACTTCGCCCGCGTGAAATTTCGAAATACAGAAAATTTGTAATTGTGAAAAGGGGTTTTAACTAAAACACCGTTTGAGATATTGGGATAAAACAAAAGCTATGCAATCAATAAGTACAGTCCACAATCTCTGAAAACTTCATCAAAATCCGTTTAGCGGTTTCGGAGCCTATTAGCGAAAAAAAACGTAAACAGACGGACCAACATTCTGAAAATAGTAGATTATGTTTAGGTGTCATATAAAGAGCATATTTCATTTAATTATTGGTCTTAATGTTAGTATCACCGACAGGCACTCCAATTTTATTTTTTGCTAAAATTCGAATTATAGTAGGAATTTACTTTTTCGAACTGAGCAAATACTCACTTGTAAATAGCGTTTACTACGTTTTGACGTAAATGATTTTTTAATTGTTAGTTGGTAATTTTAATTGTATCTACTTAGTTAAGACACATCTTGTGTCACATTTGCTTTTTTGAGATATTTTCGGACAGGCCGAAAGAGAGAAACCCTGCGTTATCTACTACTAATGACTGGTCAGTCGGTAAGATAAAGTAGCCGTTTTTATTACAAGGTTTCGTTGACTCGCGTGTTGAGGTAATTTGGTATCACTTCCCGTAAACCGAATAATTTGGAATTTCATATTAGGAACAATAGAATATTTTTCAAACCATAATAGCACCATAAGCTTTGAAGATGACCAGAATAGATAATCTTTATAACATTTAGAGCTACAGAAGGTACGTTTGCGATAGAAGGTAATGTATCCGCACAGGTTGACTCTGTTTGATATAGAGGTGGGAATGATCGGATCTGAGAACAATTATATCTGCGAAAGTAAAGTTTGAAGTGCAGGGCTGTGATCAAAGGTTCCAAATTAATAGAATAGTCCATCCCTGAGAGGGTGAGATAATAGTTGGATCTTTGCAACTATTATAGCTATAAGAATCGAATTTCAAGTAGAATTATGAAAACAACTAAATTAAATGCGTAGGTTAATACACAACCACTTTGAAAAAAATTAAATAGGTCTCTTTTCGTTAAAGTAGAGCTTACCACTGACTAAAACTAGAAAACAATTTATCTCAATAGAACCTAGACTATTACACTTTTACAAGACCTATATGCATGTTTTCCTATGTGAAAGATGCTACGAATACGTAAGTTTTGTTACAAAATAAATTAGGGCTAACTTTATTTAATTTTCCTACACCAATTCAAGGTTATTATGCATAATTTCTGTATTGTTGTATGATAGTTTCTAGTAGAAGCTTTGCATCTATTATCGAAGTTAGAGAATCAAAACTTGAATTGCTGTAATTATGGAATAGCGACATGCCCCTAGCTAGTTTAACACAAGCACTTCAAGAATATTACGGATCTTTCATATGAAGCAAGCGTGCGCAAGCATTTGTTTATTAGCGGATTGCAAATGTCGTTGTGGCTTAAAATTACCACAGTTGCACAGTGTCATATTGAGAACCGAGGAACTGTTTTATTTGATACCAACGACAGCATTCCAGCATCGCATTATCAGCTGGTGATTGCATTCACATCAGCTGATTCGTTCGGTTTGCGCCATTTTATTGTGTTATTGTGGAATGCGCTCCTTTCCCCGTGAACGCTTGGCCAATGGCCATGGTGCTTTTCGAATAAGTGATCTTGTTCCAGGCCAGTGACGTTTTGGCGGCTCCTATCATGTTACTTTTGTAAATAAACAACGGTAACCATCGGAATGTACGAGTACGTTAGCTTCAGGTAACGAAAGAAATACGTTGTAATAAAAGTAAACATCAATAAATATATATCTATATAAAAAGCGAAATACAAAACAGTTCAGTACCTTTTTCTGATCTGTTTATTATCCAATTTTTTTTTGTTTGGTAGTCGTTGACAAGCTTAAAAAAGAAAATAAAAAAATAAATAAAAAACATATGATGATTATGGATTTTCGCCCAACACTAGAATTTATAAAAGGCCCAAAATTTTAACAATGTGGTGTGAATATCGATACATATCTACGTTGTCCTAAAATTATTATTAGGAGGATTAGGCATAAGGATTTTGTTCGATTCAAGAGTCAATTAGTGCATTTCCATCCTTGAAAGGCTTAATTCACACTTGTATAATTGCTTGCATTGGTAATGGTTCACTACAATTCCTGCTGTGGCAGTGCAGTCCGCCGGAAGAGCCTGTAATTCAAACTGCAGCATCACTTACTACACCATTTTAATTGGGACGCTGACAAGGTGGACGGACTGCTTTGTAAGAATATATTGATTTGATCATTTTAGACACTGTCCCAAAATATCAGGAGCTTCGATTGATTGAATCGATACTCCTGACTCATAGTATACATGTGAAAGTGTGTTTGTTATCTTTCACACTGTATCGGAGCAACGGGTCGACGTGATTTTGTCCATAGATATAGTTTACAGACCGAAGAGTGACATAGGCTACTTTTTAACCCTGAAAAATGCTCGGATCCTATAGGATAGATGAGGGAATTTTGCGCAAGCAAAGCCTCGTCAACATATAAAGCAAAAACAAGTGCACTCTTTTTTATTAGAGTCGTATTTACTAGCCAATGAAATTGCTTGATGAAATAATTTTAATGTAAATTATTTCACAACTTTATATAGTAGGGTAAATCTTGGTTCCACTTGGATTGTCATAAAACACTTTATTCCGCACACTACTGGTGTACCGTGGCACGCAGTAGGCAATTAAACAGAGGAACTTTTAACGATGTTGTAAAGTTTTACACATTATTATTGTCTGGTATTATAAAATCGTAAATGGGAATTATACTATTTCCTAGTGCTGGTTGGACGTTGTCATGGAGAAACTAGTAGTGTACTGCAAGAAACTAGGCAAAAGCGTTTAAAGGGAAAGATTATTTATTCTGGTTTAGGTCACTGATTAACTTCAAATGTAAATAATTACAAGACTCTCTTATAACAATATAGATTTGTTATATAATTATGTCAATTCACAGTAAGTTTGTTACGATTAAGTTTACATAAACAGCGGCCAATTATTCAAAATTGAATCAATTTCTAGGGTGTTCCGGTCGGAAAGGTGTGGATGCCTGTTTGACTTCTACAAGAGGTGACCACCTCAATTCTCTGGGGTAGCAACGCACCTGTGACCTGTTTCAGATAGGACAATTACTAACGATTACAAATATTTATTAGCAGGACTAAATTAAACTAACGGTCGTATCTACTTCCACAGTCCTATTTCTAACGAATACTTTTCCGCTATTCTTAGCACCTAACAATAACAGGACCAACTTGCTATCAGTCCAATGCGAGGTTTGGCACAGAAGTTACATGTTTTTTATGTTTATTTTTTCTCAATGTTTTATGGGCGGCAGTGGTCGGTGGGACTGCATGCTCGTTAGCTATTCACATTAAATACAAATATTCTCAACAATTTGTAAATTCAGTTAAACGCAGCGAGACATTTAAATTGGCATCATTCATCTAGTATGGTATTTTCCGCTCCCAGCTTTGGTCACACAGATCTCTCTACTAACCAATGGACTAGTTAAGTATCACATACCTATTCCAAGAATAATGTGCATTTTTCCGTCATTGATGAAATTTAAAAATATCATCTATTTCTTCGCTATGGATTATGATATCATTTTTACTTCTTAAAACATGATCACATATTATATGTGAAGAATAAAACTAAACTATAGATTAGAGCGCCTTTTTACAATGCGTTTAGTACTATACTAATACTACAGTACCAGTAGAAGTTATTATTACAAATTACAAAATAAATTTCAATCTTTCTGACAAAATCGTTTTGATTACTTTGGGGATAGCCATCCATCTTCAAGTCGAGAATTGGATGTGCATTTGTGATATTGAGGTTCGAAGCTAGCGTAACGACAAAAAGTTTTAAAAGAAATATAAAAAACTCAACAGTAAAATTTTGCCAACAGATAAATTCATGATGCAATTCAGCAGTGTTGCCAATTCTATTTTTCTGGCATCTCTGTACTTATAATAGAGATTTTGGCAAATGCGAATGGTATGCCTATATTGCTTACATCATGTGCACTGTTCATTCATATAATATTATCTTAACCTTAAACCTTTGTACAGAAAATAACCCCCAATAATGTTACTATCACTTAGAATTACAAAAAGAATTATGTTTACACAAAACAGAACAATTTTATAAATAAAATAAATTGCTTCACTAAGTACCATCGCGGCATTCTAAGCCGGTTAAAAATAGACACGTTACACTTAACTGTTCCATGGCTTTTAATTTGCCTATTACCCGTCTCGTCCTAACGCGCATTAACTAGGATCGGTTTTTGCCGGATCGGAGAAGCATATGCCATTAAGACCAGCGTTGACAGGCCCTCTTCGCGGCTTCGACAGGATTGTTCCATTATCGCCGAGCAGATGAATAATTGACATTCACGAGTATGCTTCTTGGATGCGGCTATGCTTTCTAAAACTGTCAGCACCTTCAGTTATATGAGTTTATAATCCACGTCTTAAAAATAAACTGCATAAAGTAAGTGAGTAGGTATTTTATAATTACAATGAAGGTATGTAATACCGATACAGTTGAGAGTTGGTACTAATTCAAACTGAAGTTTTCTATAATTTTTAGCGAAAATTGTTATTGATTAAGATTTAGCACAGTATTCTTATTAGTAAAATAGTAATTAATTCAGTTAAGGAAACTATATAACTTTCATAAATTTTTCAATAAATTTGGCCTACCTTAGTCTGCTTCAAAGTAAAAATTATACCTACCCTAACCGTTTATGTCACAAGTATAATTATAAAGCATTAGCTGTTGCCCGCTACTTTTTCCGCGTAAAATTTGATGTTTTCATTCCCTTTGGACCTGTGTATTTAATCGGGAGCATAACTGTCCTATGGCCATCTCCATGAATCCAACTTCGTCTCTACCAAATTTTATTAAGATCGTTTCGTTGGGCCGTGAATCCGTATCAAACAAACTAATTTTCGCATTTATAATATAAGTAAGATAAGATTTTTTTCATTCATATAACTTTTAAACTGTTTTGAATACACAAAATAGGAAGGTACTAAGAACTAACATAATACGAACAGAATAACTAGTCAAATACTCGAAGAGCGACTTAATTTAATACTTCACTTCTCACTCATGCTGGTAAATGTGGAATAATTAGAGCGCTACCAAAACTATTATGAAGAAAGTTTTGAAACTTTCTGTTGCAGAAACGTGAAATATTTCAGGAAATTTACTTTGGTATTCAGTAAAATCATTACTTCATTAATAAAGGGATTCTTTAATAACCCTTTCCTTTTTATAATGGTGAAGTAGGGCTGGAATAGATACGTGACATTGAAGGCTCTAAAACAAATTTCAAATGAGAACTTTCTTAGCTAATAAATTTATACCGTATTCATAACGTGAAGATGTTATCACATCCGATTTCAAAAATGTTCAAAAGATAAACTCACTTGTTTATTTAGTTTAATACGTGGAAGCAGTGACTTTAAATTAATATATTTCCGGAATATTTTCCGGACATGACAATACATGACATGACAATTTCATGACAATACGACGATAAATCACAAAATTGAGCCTACTTACCTACGCATCCTGCTTTTGCGAAACACGCGTTTTTTGGTATGTATGTTGGCGTATTCATTGATGCATGTGCATGTATTCCTATGAGGGGGGCAGGGAGGTGCTACGATATGCGTGAAGGTAGGTACCACCATACGTTTTGCTCGCGGATTGTTGCAAAGTAAATTTAACGTAGCTTTTTAACAATGGAGTTCCGTAAAGTACCGCCTGAAATTAAAAGGGGTAAGTTTATTTTACAGAATTAATTGTGTAAAATTAGGCTCAAGCAATATTGTTTAGTTTAGATTAAAAAAAATGCTGGTCCACGTCATATATTACTGTTCAATCCAAACTAAATAAGTTAGTAGTTTCATGGTTCACAGAAGGGGTGGCTAACTCGAGCCCTGTTGACACGGAGTCATTCCGAAAGCAAACATGGCGATTTCAGCCCTATTGCCAACTTTACCATAAGTGGATTGGATTCCGATAAAAAGTCGAGGCTCCCTACACTACGGTAGTTGAGTCTTACAATATATTTTGCCACTCGTATAACATGTTCGGAATCACAAAGATGAGTGGTCCAGCGTATATCGTTACGCGAGATGGAAGATAATACTAATAGGATATTATAATATTGATTATATTGACTTTGTATGCAAAAACCAACATGCAAGAAATATAATGCACTTATAAGGTTCACCTGGGTGCCACATTCTGTAGTGATTCAAGTGAATTTTTTCGAGCATTTAATTTTTGCGTTATTGCGTAATAGACATTTCAGGCACCAGTGCAACTATACCGATTATATATATATTATAACTACTTACTTATATTATATAGGCGTTGCTTATCCAAGTATCAATGAAAAGTCACGGAGTAGATAAATTTGAATGAGAGCATTATTCCTATGTCTTTAAAAGGGGAGAAGGGCTGATTACTGGAGGGGTTGAATACTGGGGCCGTTATCCTATATTAACAGCCGGCCCGAGCCAAGTAGACCGTGCCGCCGATGTGTCTGCCTTTGCTAATTGCTCTTATGGGATATTGATCCTATTTCCTCAGGTACTTTTTCCATATTTACAACTTACTTAGTTACAATATAAGTATTAGTACTAGGTACCTATATGCATAGGTACGTAATATAAAACATATTACGGAGGTGCAAAAATTGCGGTTATCTAATTCGTTTGTACCTTTGTATGGATGTAACTAGACTTCAAAATAGCACGAGTATAAACAAAATTATTAGTTTACATTACTTTGTAATTTTGAAGATAGTTTTAAAAATATTTTATATTATTATTATTGATTATTTCTAATTTTTGTGTATAATAAATATCTAGTCAAGACAAAACCTATGTGTTGCGGATACAGTTGAGGAGTTGCCCTCGATTAACTTCCGTTTCAATCATCACATCAGCTTCAGGTTTTTTTTTTTGGTTATAAGATAGCAAACGAGCATGCAGCTCCACCCATCCGCTGTCGCCCATGACATCTGTGACAAACCTCGAATAGGAC
>DWLO01001346.1:0-15311 GCA_018245335.1 Dalla quadristriga
GGTTAGGACCCTACGTTGTGGCCGTAGTAACCCAGGTTCGAATCCTGGTCACGGCAGCGCAAGCTGTCTCGGCGGAGGACAAGTTTTTGCACATCACTACAAAAGCATTTGTTATAGATCTGTTTGTGTTATGTAGGATTTTATTTTAGGTAGGTAGGTAGGTTTTTATTTTATTAAGCGAATTCAAAACCGGAGGAGGCTATCAATTCGCCTGTATGTTTTTTTTAGATTAGGTTTTAGGTTTACACAATTTCTTTATGTCTTAAATGTTGTTTTTCAAAATCTCGCATAAAGCACAATTAAAGTAAGAAACTCATTTGAACCATAATTCTAACTAACCAAAATGTCAACTTCTTGTTGCAAACCGTACTGTATTGAGTAACCGACACAGGGGCAGTATGAAATGGCATGTTTTCGCATCGGACATAAGGCGAGCACCTTACATTAATTTAAAAAAGGTACGAGATACGTTACTTGCCTAACGTGCGTGCTCTCAAGACCAGCGTAATATGTTTCGTTTAGTCGCTCAAAAGGCATGGTCTTGTTGGCACGCGATACGATGAAACAGCGGAATTCATATTGAGTAAGTCTCGCTGTTCCTGTTGTTGGATATTAAAATTGCGTGTTAACGTGTATTTGCGTCTAGCCCATTTTTATGTAGTATAATGCGATGCCGGTATGAGTGTACGCATCTACCTATATACTTGGTCTAATTTAAGCTTATCACTTACAAATTAACGAAAATAAGATATCTACCTTAAAAGCACTTTTAAGGCACTTCCTGAGAGCCAAAAATTGTACACTTATGGTTTGATGATGAAACTCAACCCTTAATTTCAATTATATTCAGCAGAATTCTTAACGGTCAATTCAATCGTGTCTTATCTATGAAGACTGATAACGGGTGTTAAAGATTATGTTAATCGCCGATTCTATCACAGTACGGAAGTGAGGTTTGTAGTACTAGCACAGAGAAACGCCATGTAGTCATAATTCTAGAGTAACAACAAGTTTAAAAGGCTGCCTTTGAGAAACCTGGTGATAAAAGTGACGTGTGAAAAAAAAACAGAGCCAGTATAAATATTGAATTACTTTGTTGGTTGTTTAAACATTTAATTTCAGGTGAAGAAAAACTAATGATAAACACGATATGCTGTAAAAATCTCAACCTCAATATTAAATTAAATTTTATAAAGTTTATTCAATCTTTCTAACAGTGAAAATTGCATCAAAGTCATTGCTTTAAAAATCTCAATCTCAATTTTAAATTGAATATTATAAAGTTTATTCAATGTTTCTAACAGCGAAAATTGCATCAATTTCGGTTGCGAAATTTTGGTTTGGCCGAACAGACGAAGTGGCAACCGTGATAAATGCTTCTTGATAGCGCATATTTCTGCTTAGTGCCGTAGTTAGGTACGTTTCATAGTGCGTGTTACAAATCTGCTTGTAATAGTAATAACAAGTGTATTGTTTAGAATTTTTTTAGAAGATGTATGCAGAAGAAGCTTACGCAGCTGAAGTCAGCGGTCGCTTAAAATTTAAAGTAAGTTACTTTTTGGACTTTTCGCAGATGAGTTTTTTACTTTTAGAGTCTGAAAGTCTAGTCTGCGCTAGACTTTCAGATAGAAAGATGGACGCAATCTAGATCATTACGATGTACACATTTGCATACCATAATACTCACTTAAAATACACATCGAACCTCAGTTGAATGTGAAGCCGACGGATCACTGTGTCCCTAGAGTCCCTACCCTATGGGGCATTTGTTTTCTATGCCTATGCCCAAAAGCCGACTCTCCGGCTCATAAACTATCTCTATCCAAAAATCACGTCGATCCGTCGCTCTCTTACAGCGTGAAACAAGCACAAACCAACCAACACACTTTCACATTTTTAATATTAGCAGGGATACCAAGATTTTGTGTGCCTGGGATTGGAGTCCCCGAATAAGAAATCAGTTATCAATCGCTAATTCACACATAAAATAAATTATATTCGTTTTATACAATAAATTGAGTAATATCTTAAATTATTGCGTAAGAGTGATTTAATGTCCCCGAAAAGCAATTGGGGTCCATAAACGGTGCTTTTATTGATACTTCCTGTTTCTTCGATCAAATGTATAATGGCGCCATAACCGTTCTAAGTCGTCACTTGTTGACAACCTATAACATCTGTGTCTATGGTAGCGATATTTTTATAATGATATTATATTGATGTTATATTGATATTATATTTAGTTAAAATAGAACTGCGACGAGAACTGTTGTGGAATTATGATTTTAGATTGGTGTCTATATACCAGAGAGCCTGAGGGATTTTCTCTGACTTATGTTATTCCGTCTATTTAACTGCATACTTACCTACTGCCGTAGTTTTAGCTGCTTTTAAATGCCGCTCGTTAGTTCAAAAGAGAGTGTATTTTAGTCAGTTCAGCAGGCTTATTTTATAAAGGGCACTTGCATAAACGACGCTAACGACGATTTTAAAATTTTGAGATGCATGAATTTGAATTAAGTATACTTTTAATCTTCGTAACATAGCGTTTAGTTTTTTTAGCGTCCCGCCATTTTTAAGGTATTCAAAAAGACCAGTCGAACTTTCGAAGGTTGTAAAGTCCTATAACAAACAAAATTATGTTACGTTATTTAATGTCTTTTTACAAATTGATTTTTTTCAAAATTTTGTCAAAAATCGTTCTGGCCGATGAGCTCAACGTTAAGCGTGTTGAGAATTGCACCACTGCATGCCTGAGATTTCTCCATTATTTTCTCAAAGGCGTGTGAATCCGCACTTGGCCAGCGTGGTGGACTATGGCCTAGCCCTTCTCATCATGAGAAGAGACCCGTGCTCAGTGATGACAGCGAGGGTCCGTAAAATATCAGAGTACGTATGTAGGTAGGCATTGAATAAAGAGGTGAATTTAACGAGGAAGATTATAGCTCAATAAATTTCATTAAGTAATATTTCATGTGTTTACATTTTCGTAATAAATAAATTATGTAATATTGCGCAACCGCCCCAAGCCCAAATTGTGGGTCGCCCATTAAAATGTTAATCTGGCCCACAAAAAATAGGTAAGCCTTCTACCAAAAATACCGCCGTGGCATAGCCGGTTTGGCTGATCATCCCAATATTTCCGGAAGTTTCTTGTAACTGTGGGAGCGTTATTTATCTGTCTGAGAGTAATTTTAAGCTCTTATGTTTCTTTTCAAGCGCCCAGTGGTTATGCTTTCATCTCTGACAATCCGGGGTTCAAATTCAAACACAAGCGTATACTTATCTGACTTTTCGGAGTCATGTTCGTTATTAGAGTGGGTTATGATTAATTTGACGACGTTTTTGTATGTTTAACCTATTTTGCAACAATCCGCCAGCAAAACGTATGACTAGCAAAACGTAGTGTATGACTTTAAGTCTTTTAAAAAAAGTGGTCTGTATGTACCTACTGAATTGAACATTTATTTGGTGGTTTCACTTTGTTGTTGAGTTGAATTGTTTACAGTCTAGAAATGTAAGGGAAGGTCATAATCCTGCCGTTAATTTATATTTAGAAAGAGAACGAATCAAATTTGAGTGGAACAGCATGACCCAACTAGGTAGTGTGTCGTAATTGCAACAATGTAGTGCACCAAGATACCGCTATCTCACTCAAACAAGGATTTATGACTTGGTTTTGTCTAAGTAAATCCCACCTTGTGAGTGAATGCAGTGATTACAATCAGTGTGTATCTATTTACTTAGTATCACTACTTGTGGTTTTTTTTTGGTTTTATTAACGCTTACGTCACGTCACACCGCTGTACAAGGATGCCGCGATGCGGGAAATACACATATACAACACAATTTAAGGATCAAGACCTGTATACAAACATTTATCTGCCAGATAAATGCCCCGGACCCACAGCTTGTCAGTCAGGGTCACGGAGTCGTCTTTTTTTTTTACCTAATGGCAGTTGGACTTCGCGTAGCGTGCTTATTATAGAATTCGGCTATAAGGATTTTTTTCGGTGGAATAAAAACGGCTGTAGCATGTCCCAAAAAAACTCTGGTTTTCTAGGATAAAAACTTAAATGTTGATCAGCCTAAACACTTGAGGCATGGAATGTACGGCTCCAGACTAGATTGGTGGAAGAGGTATTAAACTGGGCCCAATCCTAGTCATTTTAGATACCTACCACTTAGAACCGTTAGCGGTTAACTAACAATAACAAAATAACCGGGGTGACGCGCTTAACGTCCCCTCCGAAGTACTGTAGCGCCCATCATCGGAAGAAATATTTAACGTATTAAAATAAAATCATTAAAGTCTTCGTCATAACAGTAACTACTAACTTGTTTCTTCATTAGGGACACCATAATGATAAAATCATGATTCATTACGTTCGTCATAAAGAAATGATTTATTTATTTCTTTTTAATGACGAAAGAAGACGCTTCACCAAATTCCCATTTCTATGCATCCACATTAAAATTTTACATTGACATAATGATGTTTAATCTGTGGTCATTTAGAAGATATTTTTTTAAATTCTGGGACCGACTTATCGAACCTCCTTGACAAGGATGGGTTTCAGAATTTTCTGGCATTGACTTAATGCGTCATAATATTAACTCACTTCAATGAAATTCATTTAGGAGTTTTATCCGACGACAGATAACCAAGAATCCCGCATTATATTTAACGTGACCCTGTAGACTTGGAACATTATGTATCAGTTCTTTGACGATTTTATCCATGAAATGACGGAATGATAAGGTTAATGTTAGGTCATCAATATCATATAGGTATATAAGTTAGTGTACACACTTTTGAACGCGAATGCTGATCTTTAGTACCATAAGGATAGTAGTAGTAAGGGAAAGTTTTGTCTCACTATAATTCCGTTTATAAAAGACATAGAATTATGATCTAGCGGGAAATTTTTGTCTCACCAGTTCCGAACCAGTACAGAACTTGTAAGCCAATTTTCTCCCATTAGTTCTATAGAACTGTTCCAGGCAGAGGACTCCGTGGTGCGTTGGTCAGTGACCTTGACTAACGAACTGACGGTCCCGGGTTCGATCTCCGGCCGAGGCAGACATATATTTGGCAGTTAAATGTTTATAGCCTGGTCTTAGGCGTTAAATCATGTTGTTTTCTGTTTGTAGCCGCTACAGGTAACACAGGGAATCCTAGTGCCCCATGCATATATAGTGCGTTATTATATTATACTAGCTGTTCCCCGCCATTTTATCCGCGTTAAATTGATGATCAATATACGGGTTTTAAAGTATCATATGACCTTCTCTGTGACTCAAACTATCTCTCAACCAAATTTTATGAAGATCGGTTGTATGATTTAGCCATGAAGGCGTATCAATCAAACTAATTTTCGCATTTATAATATTAGTAAGATAAGATAAGTACGTGTGAGGTGTCGTGGGTCCGAAACAAAAATTGCATACACTCATAGTCGTGTTGCTGTGACAACAAACAATACGAATTGCTGTGAATTGTTCAAGTCTGTAGATGGTAGAACCTTGTTATCTCGGAGAAGTAGGTACCCCGCTCTTCCGCCATACGGATTTCTGACTAGAGCAATAATTGTTGTGGTAAAACCTGTTACCGTTCGCCAAGGATGGACAAAATATATTTAAAAAAAAAACAAAACGACAGCAAAACCACTTAACTGAACATCACAAAACAAATAAATCCAAGATAATATAGCGAGTATGGTAAACCAGGTAGCTATTGCCTACTTAAGGAGTTTAGACAGGTTTTTGCTAAATAAAAGTTTTATTCATACAGCAATATTAACCTCCGTGTTTACTGCGATTATCAACCTGCGCGCAGGCATATAATTAAATATTTATTTAAATAAGTAATAAATAAATAATAAATTAAATATTTTGCAGGCTGTACCTGTATCTCTCTGTTCTCACTCTTCTATTGTATCAAATTTATGTATTTAAATTTATTGTCCATCCTCAACGGGACGATATTGTGGTCGCTCAGCGACAGTCCCTTCAATAAATAAAATAGAAAAGAAACCTGCGCAAATTCTCCCATTTTTGGGAGAGGCGTTTAGTTAGTTAGTTAGTCTAGTTCAGAAGTGGATTGTTAAAGGCTGATGATAATGTATTTAGTTCGTTCTAAGGTTCGTTCGTTTTCTCAAAAGGTTGACTGTAGGGAATTCATACTGTTAGTGCTAAGTCCACCTTTGAATCCATTATTGTTTAAATGAATAAATAAATGTCTACATAAATAAATACCACTCGTCGCTATCGTCAAAAACGTGGCGTCACGGTCTTCAATTTTACGTGTATCAAGTACATATTGATGATAAAGTTGTATGGTTTCTTCCGTACACAATGATTCCGTAGAAATGCCGTGACCAGATAGAGTATGGTTCAACAACTCAACTCAACATTAAGCGATGAAGAAGACCGGAATCGAATTCGGTTTGACGCTAATCCGGCGGGCAAAGGTCATGGATGAACCGTTACAATGAATGATCGGTTTTGGTTTCATTTTCAAACTACAAACGTTATTTATGAGTGACGCTATGGGGCCGCGTTTTCGACGACAGCGGGGCGTCCATATAAAATTGGTTCTTTCTGCTTTTGTTCTATATAATCGCCCTGTTGTCGCCTCGCCCGTCGCCGTCGTCGAAAACGCCATACTCCATTGCCAGAATATTTTTTGTATGTTGATATGGTCTTTACAAATTAATATAGGACATTTTTGCGACATTTATGATGTAGTGTATGACTTTATTTTATGAATCAGGTACTGCTTACTTATGTTATTCGAAGATTCTGTTCTCGTATCGTAACTTTAATCGTAACCTTAACCACTAATTCCGAAGGAATTCGCGCATGTTCGTTTACTGATAAATAACAAGCATTGTTAGCTCACGTCCCTATTAGCGGGCACGCTTTGCCTCGATCAGGTATCCATTACAGCTAATGAAAACAATTGGATAATATGTCCGTCGCCGTGACGCGCGGCTTATTAGGCGGCATCCGCGCCGATTGACGCAAAACACCCTTATCTAACGAGCGTCCGGCCGAGGCAGGTCCTCGTCGAAAGTCTATCCGAGGTTTACGCGCAGTGATCAGGAGCAAGGTCGGCCCGTGCGGGCGACTCGGAGCCGCTACTCCCGTAGTCGGCGGCGTGGAGCGCGCCGGCCCGGCAGTCTGCGCGCCGCGCTCGGCCCTCCACCATGCGGGACGAAGAACCCCCGCTGCCTCCCCCCTCGCCCGCGCCCTCGCGCCTCAAGCGCACGCTCCACACGCTCCGCTCGCCGTTCCGCTCCGCCTCGCCCTTCCACATCGGCCCGATCAAGCGCACCGGCTCCGCCAAGTCCTCGGCCTCAGACGGCGAAATCGCGCGCGACGAACGCACGATGCGCAAGAGGAACAAGAAGCAGCGCGCCGACGCCGCCGCGAGCGACCCCGCGCGCCTCGCCGCGCCCGACAAGGCGAAGAAGGACGGCGGGTTCATCAAGCGGATGGGCAGCTTCGGCAAGAAGCGCACCGAAGCCGTCGCACCCGCGCCGACCGCCGTCGCGCCCCCGAAGCCGGAGCGGGCCTGCGCGTCTCCCGTCACCGACTCCGAGCAGTTGACGCCCGAGCCGTCGGCCAGCCCGATCGCCGCGCAGCACCCGGTGGCGACGCGGCCGTTCACCAAGGCGGGGTGGAAGAGGAACAGCGCGGTGGAGATGGAGAAGCCGGGCGAGGAGCCGAGCCCGGAGAGCGCGCTGAAGCGTCGCATCGCGTTCGTGGGGCAGGCGTCGGAGGAGCAGGACGGGGAGCGGGGGGTGGGGTCGCTGGAGGAGGCGGTGGCGCTCGCGCGTTCGCGGCTCGCGGCGGCGCCCGAGCCCTCGCATTCGCGCGACGACACCGGCGCTTGCGAGGAGGGGTGTGCGGACGACATGCCGGCGTACGGAAACCTCATCGAGCCGGAGCAGAGCAACGGCGGACCGGTGAGTTAGCGGGGCACGCGCCGTCAGTGGGCGCGGGCCGGCCGAGCGATGCGCGCGCGCCATGACCTTCGAAGAGTCGGCGGACGAGTGCTACCTCACGGTGTGCGAGTGTTGCGGCTTCAGCGCCGAGACCGCCCTGCTGTCCCCAGTACGTTCCCATTCACCATAGTTTACCGGAAGGACGCCCGACGACCATGCCCGTCGTGAGTACGCGTGCTTATCCGATGCATATCGCAAAGTCTCCCTGTATCGGATTATCGATTGAGGGTGATTTAAAGGATGCATCTACTAACTCTTGCTTATTAGTTGTTACTGTCACTGACATTGAAGAGCGGGTTTGGCAGAATAGAATCAGTCAGTTTTTTGTCGATTAGCTATTCCAACTTCAATTTTTTGTTTGAGCTATTTTTGTTTGGTCAACTTTACAGTGATTTTATTGAGAGTTTTAAAAGCAGCTTTGTTACAATTCTGCGACAGATGACAAAATGTTTTAAGTGTTGAAATACGAGTGCCGATCTGACCGATCTAACTTTCACAAGTAACTTGTTACATCGATGAAGCAATGTAGTCCTGAACGCGCCACTTTCTCAGAGTTCACTTAATAGATACTTTATACATAATATCCACTTACCTAGGTTTAAAATTCCAACATCAATTTTCCTAATTGTAAGCGTTCAATTCAGTTAAAAAGTGTCAAATATGCCATTGGCGTAATCAGCGTTCGAGAAACCCAAAATCGCGTTTGGCATACGATTATGATGTACAATTTAACAGCTGTGTCAACTGATTAGATGATCAAATCAAAGAAGATAATCATGCTTTCAGAAACTCAATTGCGACTTGACGACAGGTTAATTTTGGTGTTGATCGGCCTAACAGAAACCGGCGGTTAGACGTTTACAATCATTGAAAATGTTAGAATCTGCGATCGAGAAAGAATCGAAATGTGGTAGGTAGTCCTCTTAAAGAGTTGGATCACACCATGGGTTTTGATTTTATTGCTTACATATATATATATTTTAGTATGTTATGTATTACTATTCTATTTGTTCTGTGTGATTGATTTTATTTAAAAAAAATCGGGGAGGCAATTCACATTTACAGATACTCGTATTTTTTGTAGAAACGAACATAGTCCATTTAGTGATTGCCAAAAAATAATATGTAGATACTTACCACCGCAATAAAAAGATTCACACATTTCAAGAAAATTAAATCAGTCACATTAGTAGCCGTTTGGCTGGCCAGACTACAATATACGTATGCCCTTCAAGAATGTCAACGCTGAGGTTTCTATGCTACTTAGTAATAAATAGTAGGTACTGTCGCAAATGTCCTTAGCGTTTGTTTGTAAACCGTAACTTATATTCTGACGTTGTTCTATCCGACTGAAACCGTTGGTTGTTCCTAAATGTAAACCTTAGGTTTGGGTCTTTTAACGTTTTCCGTCTTGGTTTTCCGTGATTTTCATTTGTTATTTCAAAATTTTAAATGTCTTTTAACTCCTTCTTATAGCAAGGTCCTTGAAAAGGCTTTGTAGGAATGTTACATTGAAAATTTTAAGGTTTACTTAGCCGTTTATATGAAAATGTTAGATACAAACGAAGCAATTTGAGATATCTGTTTCTTAATGAAATTTAGACGTATGACAATGAGTGCACAATGAGATGTTCATCCACATACCTATTCGTCACTTAGATTTAACCGCAAAAGCAAATAACCGCGATGTAATAAAGCGAGATAATCGAGATAGTATGTATGAACCGTTGAACATTTAAACCTTCACCTTGACATTCAAAAAGATTTTTGTCTTCATTATAAATATTCCACGGAGAAAATTGGCGCGAAAACTAAGAACTAAAACTAGATTAGAAATTGATCCACAATATGGTTAGTAGGCTGTGACAATATGCAGGAGGAACAAAAAAACATGAAAGAAATATTAGTAAAAAAGTATATATAAGTCTGACGTAATTTGGTACCAGCCAGTATTAGCAAATGTATGTGACAGGAGGCATCCTCTTTTTCAGTATCTTACTTAGATCTTTTATTAAAATTATCCTAAATAATTAATATAACATTCTGCATCATTGTACGATTGTACTTTACGGATGGTGTGAACTATCCTAGACTTTGTGATGAGAATTTCTTCTAGGTACTTCAGCTTCTATTTCGGTTTATGACCTGGTCTCTTCGGTATCTGATCTGGTCTCTTCGGTCTCTGATCTGATCTCTTCGGTCTCTGATCTGCTCTCTGAATTGAGATTAGCTGCTCTATCTGCGCTCTCATTCAAAAAATACCTTTCCACAAAACTGTTGTGTCACCAAGGACAAAGTTCGATTGTCTCCGAAGCGCATATCACGAGCAATAAGGTGTCGCCGTCAGTGCAGGCTCGCCGGCAAAGGCCGGAGGTCGCCGCTGATGCGTGGAGGCAATCCGACACCCCAGCTAGACTTACCGCAGCCCGTCCGCAGCTCCAACGGTTGTGCAACTCGCCCTAGTGTCAATAACTGCCGCTCGCTATGAATTATATCAAATTCGGAAAGGTACGTCTCAGCAGTTTTGCCCCAAAGGTATTTTAGCACAGGGCTCTCCCTGTTCACTTCATCATTTACGCAGGTCACTCCCTGTTCAATTTATCTTTTGTGCACGTCACTTTTCCTTACCCGCGTTGGAAGTGTCGATGGAAATTCGCTGATTCAGCGTTTATTTATTTTGATACTATGATTCGGGTGAGACAATAGGTGTGCGGTGTGACTTGCATCAAGGAACGTTTCTATGTTATGTTTTATTATTGGGCTGTACAACACTTTGCCCTAGTGGAAGAGACAGAAAAGGTTAATTTTTGAGAGATATATCGGTGCAAATGATTTTTAATGACACGCATTTTGAATTTGCGTAATGTTTGTAAACTTGGTTGTGTCGCATAAATTTATCATTATGAGAATATAATTTCAGGTAGGTGCGAGGTAATTTCAGGTTCACTATCCGTCATGATCATGGTGGGTATCTGTTATTCTCAAACGACGAAACAATTATTTAAATCAATTGTATTTGGGTCAAAAAAAATTTTCGTTCGTTCTAACGTGATTGCCAAGTTCAAATTAGACATTCGTATCCTTAGATTAATTCAAAAAGGTAGATACGTTACCTGCCTATCATGCGTGATGTCTAAACCTATGCGGTATTCTTTCTCTCCTCACCATGTGGTTATCTGAAAAAATCGCTGCTAAGCGATAAGACTGCCCTTGTACCTTAAAATTTAAGTATTTTTTGTGTCAATTGTAATTTTCTATGGCGTACTATAAAGAGTAAAATAATAATAATACCACTAGCTTAAAGTTAATGGAACCTATTAAATACCTATAACCCTCGTTATATATTTGTTGGATCAAATAAGAAGTTATTCTTATTTTGAATACCTACCTACTGTAAGGAAAAAGACATAAAAGAACAAATATCGGACTTGTTTGCAACAAGGAGTATAAATGACAAATACTTGTTCGTTATCATTGGCCGATAAGACGGGCTGTTCACCACTCCAACTAACTTAATAAATAGCCGGGGATCGAATGAACGCGATAGTTCAATGCTGTAAACCAAACGCGTCGCTTCCTTTGCCTTGTCATTAAAAAGCTGTGTTAAAAAGTGAAATCGCCATTCCATATTTAAAATTGATTCAAGTTGTTATTTTGGCGCGGTTTGGCGATTTACACAGAGTAAAAAGAATAATAGCTTGGAAGCATGCGTTCTTCGTAAGGCAGTTTTTAAGTGCAATGTGTGACTTTGGATTCGAGATTATTCCACATATTTCGCGTGTTTTGTTGTATTGGACTTATTGCTGTATTTCTTGACAAATATATAACTTGATAGGGAGTTTCAATGAAGATGTCGCCAAAACCCAAGCCGAATCCAGGCGTAAGTTCCTTTATTCTGTAATAAAGCGGTCGTTAACCTTAGACATGTATCGTATCGATTTATGTATATAAGATTACTACTTATTTCTCATCTTGTTAATACTTCCTCTATCTCCTTCCATCTTGGCGGATAGCTACTACTGGCATTTTACTTATGGTTTTACTACTTAATTTTAACGAGACTTTAGTCATACCTGAAAATAACACAATATACCATTTTATACAAAAAATTACATGGCATAGCAAAGCATTCTATCGGCAATATGTAAGTACTATATTGGCATTTCCTACCGGTTATAGGCAATTAGTAATTTGCAAGAGGATAGACAGAAATAGATACCAATGTAGGACTGATGAGCGTCGCATGATTGGCAATAATTAAGGTTGTTTGCCATGGCGAGATGCCTTCGCGAGCGATATGCACGTAATTTAAAGAACCATTATCCTATTAGACGGCCAATTTGTACTACCTACCAGTAAGACCCATATTTTCCTATATTAAGTATTGTTTATTATGACATCGCTGTGCGAAATTCCTTTCTTTGTTTTTATTAAATCAGCTTAACATTACCTAAACAAATCAACACTTTTCTTTAATGATACTATTTTTATTTCTTTATTCATAGATAAACACATGTAATTTACAGACTTAATCTAAAGCACTACATGCACAACAAAACGTATAATATAATTGTTTACTACTTAAAACTAAAAAATAATCGACATAGCAGACTAAATTATACTTATTAATTTTAGGTAAATAGTTACATATAATATATCGCAACAATAATAGAATTTAATATGCTGTTTTATGTGCCGATCATAATATATCGGCTGTTCTTAATCTCTTTAATTTTATCCAGAGACACATCACATAATTAACCATTAGGCATTTGCGTGCTCCCCTTTAGTTTTTATGTATTTTTGCTATATTATTTTACATTTAATTCTGGGCACATACAAAATGTTGCTATCTTTTTGTCTCAGTCGTATATTTCTAACGCGCATATCAGACTGATTATTAAATAGGTGTATTTTCTTTTATTACAAGTAAGCATATTTGGACTTGATTCCTTTCGATTCTGAAATCCATATCCGTTCAATGTATGAGCGTCAAATATTGATTCTACCTTGGGTGTGTTATTTGTGTCCATGCCCCAATCGATATGTCTGTCTCGACAAACATATTACCCTGTTTGCAGTTTCATGTTTTGCCTTGTCCGGACGACATATGAAATCGATAATACTCATTAGTGATCAGAAAAAAAGTGTACAGCTTGTGGCACAGTCTTAATCAGAACTCAATTAATATTCCGTCCGACTTCGTCCTCGATATTGTCAAGAGACAGTGATAAACCTCTCGATAAACATTGTCATTCGGATTAGGCACTTTTTTTGACAGGATTTAAAAATCTTAATAAACTACTTCTCCACCCTCATGACATGACTGTATCACTTGAAAAACAAGAACCTGTTTTTAAATAATAAATGTGTCTTATTAAAAAAAAACTTGCAGTTGCTGATTTGGTGGAATGATTTATTCGAATACCGAATTGGAGTGGTTGTCAAATGTCATTCTATAGATAGGACCAGTCAATTCTGTCTCAATATCCTCTACTTACTTAAATATTGGTTTGTCGAAATATCTGAAGTGGAACGCTGGACGTTCTATTGTTATGGCTGGCTTTCACGCAATTCTGTATCTGTTGAACGACATTGGTATTATCTATTACGAAATACTTTTATCTTGGGTTAGAAAGGTGGAAAACCTGATAACGATGTTTATCTGTGCCGCGGTGGGCACGCTACAGTTCTATTTACTTTCAATCGGTCAAAATTGGAATCGATGACTGAATCGATTTATACGAGCCCTTCGATTACGCTTCTTACCGTGGTACCATTAGATAGTTCCATTGTCATCAAAGGAACTGTCTATGGTATGGTAGTCAAATTTTGTAGCCAAAGTATCCACAAATGACCTTCTATGGCTACATGCTTTTTTTGTAATTTTGTTTGTATACTGTAAACATTTCATCGTGTTTACTCAATGGTGCAGTTGAAGTTAGGTATTCTGTTAATTTTACACGCTTTTGGTTTAAAATTTAGATATCTTATTCTGATTTCGCACTTAGCGTTAAGTATGCCTAACACTAGATCGGTTACAGTAGTAGTCCTTGTAGAAATCTAGCTTTGCTAGTGTAAACTTTCATTTAATTGCCACAGCCCTGTGACTAATTAACAATTCGACTTGTTATTTACTGTAGTTTAATAACTTCACGAATCCTGCCCTTGCTAAGCAACTTATCCAAATAAGCTTCTGTATCAACTAACAGGCTAATGGTTCTATGAGCTATTGAGGTTACGACTGTGATGAAACGTGTCAGGAACGAAATATGCGCTCCGACCGCCACTATGCCCACTGGCAACGGTTCAACAGTGTCGAAGACAATTGTTAATCCTCACTGGCATCGTTGTTTCATTTGCATCTAACTATGGACTATCTGGAGACGGTGGGCTGATTCTTATCATCATAATCAACTGATCAAATGATTGCTTCTGAGCGCGGTCCTTTTTCAAAATGAGAAGGATTTAGGCTGTAGTCCGTGCAGGTTTGCAAAGATCATACGCTTTTGAAAACAGTCTGTATAATTCTTAGGGTTTTCTCCTGGTATTTTTCTTGCAAAGTCTTGTTGAAAATGCGTGCGTGTCTGGTCTCAACGACATTTAATCTATTACGTTTAGTGTCGATACTAATTCATAAAAGAATATATTTTTATAAATGTCGATACTTTAGGGGAGGCTTACATCCAGCAGTGGATGTTTAAGGACCGTTGGATGGATCTGACAAGACGGTACAAATAACGTCTAGTGGACGAAAACTTTATTTCTTCTTTTGTATTGTAGTCTTACTTGTAATCTTACTTGTCTTTCCAACAGGACTTGTCTTTTAAACTTAAAACCTCAAAATAGCAAGTCGATAAGTTACCAGCCATAGTATAGCTATTGTTGAAGAGGTAAAGAGCCATATTTCCTTTCACTCTTGTAACTGACTCCTTCCATTCCAGTCTCAAGCGACAGCGAGCACGGAGCGACGGGAGCACCTGTACAAGATCCTGGTTATAGGCGAGCTGGGCACGGGCAAGACGTCGATCATCAAGCGATACGTCCACCAGTTCTTCAGCCAGCACTACCGGGCGACGATAGGTGTGGACTTCGCGCTCAAAGTGTTGAATTGGGACGCGAATACGATCATACGCTTGCAGCTATGGGATATTGCGGGTGAGACCATACATCCTTATTTCCTTTAACTAATTTCTGTAACTGTGTTTTGTTATGTTTGTGTCTGTATACGGTTCGCCCGGGGCGGTACCACCGCCACACCCATTTCTGCCGTGAAATAATTGTTGTTCAACAATTGTG
>DWLO01001347.1:0-15309 GCA_018245335.1 Dalla quadristriga
GTCACAGATGTCATGGGCGGCAGCGGATGGGTGGAGCTGCATGCTCGTTTGCTATCTTATAACCATAAAAAAAAAAACTTGAAACTGCCGGAACAACAGTAACATGTTCATGAACATGGACGACATGTTCCAAGAAATGTATAGTACTCGTAGTCTGCTTATCTATTGGACCAACAGGAAAAAAAGTTTACTTGGTCCGATCCAGCGGATTATAAAGTCGGACTAAACAAATCAGAGCGGAATTTTGTAATACCTTTTCATAGGCGAGCCTCGCGTCAGGCTGCACGGGCTCCAAAGTGGCGGGGTTGTAGGGCTGTCCGTAGAGCAACAGGCGCGCGACAGCGGAGCGCGCGCAGGCCCGGCACGCGCCCGCGCCGCTCGCGACGCTCAGGCCGGGCCACGTGCCGAGCGCCGCGTCGAGCGCGCGCGCACCGCTCGCACCCACCCCGCCGCCGCTCGCCGCACCCGACACCTTGCTGCGCATAGTCTCCGTCACCTCGTCCACTGTCTTCACGTTGGAGAGAAAGTAGTCGTCTGAAAAATATATTTCACTATTGGAAACTTGGCAGGTCACGCGGAAACGGGAGATACCACCTTCACTCCTATCACTGTTATAAGAGGCCTCTCACATTTCGCATCTCTCTTGCTCGCACAATCTAACATTTTCAATGACTGTACAAGTCAAGGTAGATTTTTGAAAAATGTGCGTCGTTATTGTTGCCATTAAAATAACTGCCATCTCAATAATTTAAAAAAAAATTGTATAGCTAGTTTTTGATAGAGAAAGAGGGCGAAAACAGTAATTGCTATTTTTTCTGTCAAATATAATAGTTAAAATAGTTATAAAATATAATAGTTTATTACTCAATAGTAAGATAATTGTTTAAAATAATGGCGATGCGAGTAACTGAGTATTTTTTTTTTAAATAGCCCTACCGTCATATTAATTATTATTATTACAGACATATTTTAAAACATAAAATAAGTATGTTATAATAATTAAAATCTTCAAATAGCGTTACCTTGTTCTTGAAAGATTTCTGTTAGAAAATTAGGATCTAACGCGTGCGATATTAACGTTTGTATATAAACTTCAAAATTTTCCTGATACATTTGCGTCTCTAACATTCTCTTTTCAATAAAATTACACTCATCGAGCGGCAGTTCACTTCGTATTAATTCAACTATTGTTTCCAAATGAGAGTGTGAGCGCACTTTTACGGGGACTTGAGTATATAGTTTTCTATTTTCTGGATTCCATGCTGCATACTGAAAAGCACAAACAAACCATTTTACCGTTAAGAAAAAGGCAAACATATGCTTTTGCCTTTTTAAATAAAAGAAAACAAGCTATGATTAATAAGCATCCGTAATTTATGAGTATAATTACCGTAGATATATTTCTGTACAGTACTTTCCCATTTTCTTCAAATGGCTCATATTTCTGCAGTAAGGCTTTGCCATCTACTCTCCATATCGCTGGCCACATTTCATTTAATTCCGTTTTTATAGCTACAAACTCTCCAGACTACAAATAATTTATCATTAGACATCAATATTCAAATTCAAAAAATTCTAAAATAAGTAATGGAACTACCTGATAAGGCATTTCTTCAACGGGCCTAGTGTTGTCCATCTGGCCTGTACTTGAAATTTGTTGATGTGATTTAATGTGATGCAATTTCCTGTTTGAATTAGCGTCATTGTCTGTCGCTCCATACAGTCCGTACCCCAAGCCACCGTGAGGGGGAACTAAAATGTTGCAAAGGCTAAATGACTTAGTTCAGGCAGTGAAATAAAATAAAAAAGATATTAAATGTAGCCAGCATTACCTTCTCTTAGCTCTCGAGTTAATGATACTCTTCCGTTGAGAGCATTAGTAGAATAAGATAAATGGGAACTTAAGGTGGGAAGGTTTGGGAAAGGAGAGCCAATAGAATCATTGTGATAACATGTACAAATGTATCATCTTATCTTTAGTAATCATTGAATTAAATAGAAATAGCAGTAGCATAAGTTTAACAGATATTACAATTGACATGTTATCCCTATGTTGGCGAAGTGAGGGGTGCTACCAGGAATAATTACAAACTAAAATTATTTAACACATCATCAGTAATATACTCGCGTTTATTTTATGTTTTTTCTATGATACAAAAGTATTTACATAAAATATTGAGAATTGTGCATAAACAAATAACAATTAAATAGAAATACAAAACTTATTTTCAGGACACGGCCTTTTCTAACACATTATCTCGCACTAAATTAGCTGTCAATGTATTATTATGCAATTCATTCCTCCTTATAATATAAATCACTTCCAGCTAACAGCAAAGTATATGAATACACTATTGTAAGTACCAACTAAATTCAAATACTGTAAAATACAATACATTATTTATATATACAACAGACACCCACTGGTATTAATTCCATAAAAAAATATACCACGAATTTTGGAATTATTAATGGTAGCACCCCTTCAGTAGCGAGTATGACAAGAGTCACAAATTCTACAATTTACAATAAAATGGCACTAATAATGTGTCATTAACAACAATAACGGTGAAATCTTGTTACAGACTAACCCTAAAAATATCAATCTCTACTAAGATAGGTACATCACATTTTCTTCATAGAAATTATTTACAGTGGATAATTATAGATTTCATCTAATAAAAATTTACATATCACAGTTAAAATGTAACAAGTTTTCACGGTAAGCCGCAGGAGCGGCAGTTAGCTTGCTCCTGTCATACAAGCTTCAGGGCTAGCTCTTCACCATCGCGCTCTACTTCTCAAATGGAAATCTAATAAATTGAACGCACCTTCCTCGGGCTGGTGCTGGTAATAGTACTGCTGCTGCGGCGCCTGCAGCGCGGCCACGGGCGGCGGAGCGGGTGGTCGTGGCTTCTTGGGCGCGGCCGGCTGCGGCGCCACCGCGGCCGACGGCGGCTTGCTCGGCCCCGTGCGGCCCTTCTTGCCCTTGTCGTTCAGCGGCGCGCTGGGCACGTTCAGCACCGGCTTGTTCAACCTCCGCGCCTCCTCGTCCGCCTCGTAGCTCGACTCCTCGCTACCGTCATACTTCCGTTTCCTATCCTTGTTCAAGTTGTAATACCGAGGGTCGTCCAATTCGACGCCCTTCGCGGAACTGAGAAGGTTGGGCTGTGCGCCGTGGAGTTGGTTAGCACCTAACAAGCCGGCCGTGCTCATGCTCGCCGCGGAACTCATCACCGGGGCGCCCAGGGACATGCCAGTGTTGATCGCGTTTGCCGGCGCCATCGCGCCGTTCGCGCTCTGGGTAGGATTCGCATCGCACTGGCTTTTAGAATGATCGTTCGAATAAGTCTTATTATTAGTATTGCTATTTGTGTTGGTTCTAGACCAAGTCGACTTTCTGGCGCCTCTGCCGGCCGGCGGGGGAGAAGTGTCCCTCTCTCCTTGCAAGAATTTCAAATAAGAAGCCATGAAACCTGATCCGGGGCCCGTGACAGGAACATTGAATTTTTTTTCCATAATTTTTGAAGTAGCGTCTTGTGAAGTGTTGTTAATGTTCTGCTGCTGTGAAGTGGGTGCTACCGTCGATGCAGTATTAGCCCGTTGTTCTGCAAGGAAACCAAGTTCTTCCTCTATATTAGGTACTACCACCTTAGGCTGTTCCTCTTCACGAGTTTCTGGCGTGGAAAATGATGATGAGGAAGCCGAAGGTGGAGTCTCACTAAAAGAGGATAATGGTGTTAACTCCACAGAAGATTGGAAGTCAGGATGAGGTCCTAGATGAAAAGGTGGAAAATAGGTTAGTGCGTGACCATGTTGCATTGCAAGAGCTTGATGTTGGTTAAAGTTGGTTGCATGGAGAGGAGCCTGAGAACCAAAAGCGGAAGTGCCAGGAAACATTTTCGGTGGAGGAGGAGGAAGGTTCCACCTCTCGAAATCGAAATATCCATTTTGTTGCTGACTACTTGTAGAACTATGCGCCGGGGGAGGAATCCTATTAGCTAAATAATCAGCCATCACCGCAGTTGATATATCATTCATATTTGCATGGGTCACTGGTTTTTCAGTACTCTTTCTCCGAGGAATTGCTTTACATAAAGGGGCTGGGTTTGCTGGTGCACTTGTGGTTTTATTGGATTTTACTTCTTGGACCTGACAACTTTGTTGCAAGCTTTGCAAGTTTTTTACTATACTCATTGGATCGCCACGACAGCTGGAAAGATCTTGCAAAGCTACATTGTTGCTATCAAAATAATGATGTTTCTCGGGCAAACTTAAAGTTCTTTCAGTCGGTATTTGAGGTTGAGGTTGAGGTTGGGGTTGGGGTTGGGGTTGGGGTGGGGGTGGGGGCGGGGGCTGCTGCTGAGGCGGAGGCGGCGGCTGAGGTTGAGGTACTGGTTTATCATTATGAGTATTGCTTTCAGATAAATTACTGTTATAATTAGTACTATTGGTACTGCTATTACTATATTTTCGTGAAGTTTGTCGGTCTTCCCAACAACTTTGAGCAGAAGTCGGATTTTGACTTCTTTCATATCTGTGGTCAGTATAGGTTTTAGTCTGTTCTATACCTAGTGCTCTTGTTATTACAGACGGATACGCTACTTGACTGTTTTGAGAAGGTGGTCTGGACACAGAGGCATCCAAAGGAGACCTTGGTGCGGCATTATTAACTTTACTGTAGTGGTCTCCATGCTGTTGTGGTGAATTTAGTGAATTCATTGGACTGTGATACAATGGATATGCAGGGCTAGAACCGTGACCAATGGGAGATGTCTGAGGAGCCACCTGTAATGGACTTTGTCTCCTAGTAACGACTACACCACAATCTGGGCCATTTTGTGAACTGCTACTTGAATATCCTGTGTCTGTACTAGAACTACTTTTAGCTCTTACATGATAATCTGATTCTACATTATTGCCACTCTGATAGTGTCTAAAACTTGACCCTTGCGAGGAAGAATATTGAGAACTGTTAAGTCTACTTGGTTTAGAAGAACTTCCATTATTTGCACTATAACTTAATCTTCCTGGAGCATCCATTATGGAATAGCTAATTGGGGAAGACTGAGGTTGAAGTTTATCACTGGAATCACAAATTTTTCTTTGTTCGTTACTTATATCTGGATATATTTTACTCTGAGCTTTAGTTTGAACTTGGGGTGCTTTAGATGTGGGGGACACAAAACTACTGGTGGTAGAACGAACTGTTTTTTCACTGCTTGAACTCTTGGGAGACTGGGAATTATAAATGGAGGAGGATGGTCTGGTGGCACTATTGGAACTAGACGTGTGGTATTCTTTACTAGATGGGCTAGAGGACTGAGTCACCGATGGAGTTGACACTATGCACGATTGCTGGGAATGAGTAGTTGAACTTGCAGAACTTGAATAAGACTTACTTCCAGCATAATCCTGCTGCGATGAGAGCTGACCACTCTTTGCACTGCTTGCACTATACGAATTATCAGTCTGATTTCCAAAAGATGCTGGAGGTTGAAAAAATGTTGATGATGATGTTGATGAGGCTGGCTGCTTTGTTGCTGTTGCTGGTGAACCTGACCTATTGGCTTGTTTACCAGCATTTGAAATTTGAGAATTAAGGTGATTGTTAAGTGTTTGTGCTGCAGCAAAATGGGCATTAAAATTATCATATGTAGCAGACGCTTTTGTTGTAGCTGGACTTGGGGACGATGGCACGACACTCTCATGTGGCAATATACCAAATGGACTCGGAAGTTGGTTGTTTCCTTGCCAACTTAATCCTGCTGTGCTGCCAGGTGTCGCAGGTTGATCAAAAAATGATGTTCCTTGTGCTGCCAGAGTTTGATGTGAGTAGTTTTCTCGTAGAGAAGAAAGTTCAGATTCCACTGAAGACTGTTTTGATGCAACTGCTGCCTGAGCTTGTGCAATTACTTGTCGATGTTGAGCCTGTAGAGATGAACTATAATGTGCCGGTTTCGGGTTCGCATGGTGGAACAACGGCGAGAATACGGCGTCATAGCCTACTGCAGGTGGGGAAAGAAATCCAGGATTGAAGGGCGAGGCTGTTGATGAGCCTAGTTGTCCTGCTAATGATGCCGTTGTGTGCGCCGCTTGAAGGAGCAATTGGCTTGTAGTGGATGGCACTGACTGGCTGCCGAGTCCTGAACCACCACTTGCCAGGTGGTGATGAAAATCCCCACTTGCAGCACCGGCCTGGACTCCCGCGAGCCGATTGTAAGAAGCATATGCTGACCATGGTCCTACTGGATCCATTACCACCTCAGTGTTGCTTTGAATAGTTTTTAACGTAGTTCTATATCAACAGAAGTCCACACTTTCATCCATAGTTTGTATTACACTTTAATTGTATAATTTGTTTTATATTATTTGTTCTAAAGGACTTTGTTCATGATGAGTAACTATTCAACTGTACAGAAAACCCCCTGAAAAAGAAGAGGAGATCGTTAGCTCATACGACTTGTAATTACAGCACTACCTTATAAACGAGTGTTAAACAGTAAAGTAACATTTCATAACCTTATTAACATGCGTGATATGTAATAATCAAGTTCAAGACGTATGAAAATAACAATTTTACATGATGTACAAACAAGATCTAGAACAAAAATAATTTGCCGCTCCGTCATGGAAGCGTTAATGTGTTTCAACAATACAATACTTAAACTAATTTAACACAAATGTTTGGTTAAAGTAGTGCATTAGTGGAAAGAAACATACCATTGCCTTTTGTTTGAATGAGAATTTATCAATGTGGTCTCAAAGGACGCTCACACGACAGATAACATCATAAAATAATATGGCCTCGACGGTTCGAGTACTCGTTGCGACGGGTTTTGTCTATTGTGAAATGAAAAGCCACTTAAAATTTGTCCTGTAATGTACGCAAAGTTCACAATACATTAAACACTTTTGTACCAATATTCCGTTCTTATTATTATTATAGTTTTGTTTCAAAGAAGCTATTACTTTATTTACAACTAGAAATACGACAACGTTTCGCCTTTCACATTAATCGCCGCCATCTTACTTGTCGAATGTCGAACGAACGAAACGACCACACAACAACACAAAGCAACGCCATCTACATTCTACACAATGGAATGTGTTTTATGAAAGATTTAATAACCATAATTTCTAACCTTTCTGAAAATATCAATAATAAGTAATGGGTTAATTAAAGACATGTATATAAAACAACGTAATGATGACTTGCTTATGTATGCTCGTGTAATCTCTTTTAATTTTTAATAAATATAATTTGACTTCCGTGGAATCTAGCATTTTAAATTGCCGCCACTTCCGCCTCACAATTTTCTACAACTTTATGGTATTGTTTTTGCCTACTCTGTAAAAAATAATGCTGATTTTGTTCTCTATTGAGTATGCTAAACTTTTACGCATGGGCAGAGAAAGGGTCTACGCTTCTAAGAAAAAGGTTTTTTTATATTTTGATTAAGTAAATGTTTTAATAAATATATTATTTTAAGAACGGAAAACAACGGACCATGTGCCGTTGCATACGATTAATTTCTTTATTGTCTACGGTACGGTTGCCAACGGGTCGTATGATTCCGCCCTTAAAATGCTAAATATGTGAGGTGAGCCATTGTCCCATTGAATGCCGCACGAATTCATACCAAGAATCGTTGTTGCATCATCGTGTGGCAAGTTAATTATTATATCGGCTGATTAGTGATTTAATTATATTTCAGTTAGGTATGATAATTTCCAATTAGGACAGCAAAGTACTTGAAAGCTAATGGGCGTTTTTCGACTAGCCGGGGACGCAAAAATATGTGAAAATAAATATAGCTCGTCTATCCTCTCGCCGATGTCGGACGACCGCCCGGTCCTTTGTGTTCGCGGTTTTCGTCCGGTTCGCCGTCACAGTCGTTGTCGCCGTTCCGGTTAGTGGAAAAATGCCCAATTAACTCCCAACTACCAAATTGAAGACCGAGACTACAACCGTACGCTGGCTAGCACGTGCGAACTAGCATACTAAAATTTACCGAAATTAAAATTTTCGATATGTTTGACTGGTAAACTAAGTGTTTAGATTGTACCCTTAGTTATTATTCTATGATGTTAAACACACACTTTCTTTTCACTGAGATGGTATGAAAGCACATATAGCGCCATCTACCTGTGACCCATTGAACCGAAATGAGTGCTAGTCTAGAAGTCGGCTGTCCGTTAATGTGATACGTTTTTATTATTCTGATTGGTTGGGTTTTGCAATGTACTAAACTAGATGGCGTAACGTAGACAAACACAGTTTTCGTTTTGAGTAGTTTGAGTCGAACTGTTTTTGTCGTGTGTATACCCGTATGTATACTTTATTACTGTTGATCCACCCACAGGATCAACTGGTTTTCGTTTTTTCTTTCGGTCTAATGATTTGCTGGCTGGTTAATCAGAGATGACTATTTTGTTCCTCGGGAGTAGCAACGCACCTGTGACCAGCATCGAATTGGACTACTTAATACTATGATCGGAATCTAATCTGCGCTAATAATAACAATGAAGAGTAAATTAACTATCTAACTTATACCTACCTATTAACAGGATTAATTTAACACGTAAGTGCTATCTTCCACACCACACACACGCACAGCATGAAAGATAAAGTAATATTCCTCTGAAATCATTATTTCTATTGGTAGCTAGTTACTACTCACATTCTACATCAAAAGTCATTCCTCATGGCATTTGCTACATCGATTACACGCACACCAAAATCGCGTCCGCGCAGACCTTTAGGATTTTCGTTTTCGGCTTCTCAATCCGTCCATCCAGCAGCCATTAGAGATCCACTGCTGGACATAGGCCTCCCCTAATCGACGCCACTCCGACCGGTTTCCCGCTGGTTTCATCGGGTCGTCGGTCCACCTTGTCGAAAGGCGGCCTGTTCACCTTTTTCCGAATCGTGGTCTCCATTCAAAGACTTTCGACGTGTCCTGCCCATTGATTGCCACTTCAGCTTGCTAACTCTGCGAGCTATGTCCGTAACTTTTGTACTTAAACCTCGCCATAAGTAGGTACTATCACAGTATGAAAAAGATAACAGGTCTGCTACACAGTAGATTATGTATTTTTTTTGTTTTAACAGTTGAAGCTATGTTACTTTAATTAAAATCTAACTTTGTGATGAAACGCCTTACGGAGCACGAAATCTACATCGTGAAGTGTTTGAACTGCTATTAAAGATGTGCAGGCTCACAAGACGCAAAAAGGTAATATTTTATTATTGTTAAAAATGAGATTAAAAATTGTTAGTTAAAATTGATGGTTATGTAGCTTGAGACATGCACAAGCAACTATAGGGATGTCGCCAATGGGTCGGCGCACCTAAAGGAGAGTACTTTTGAGCCTATTAACCTGTTATTTTTAAACCCCGCTTATTTCCCAGAAAGCCTCATAAGGTAGCTAATTCCACAAGTTAAATGTGTGCGGCAAAAATGCGCAATCCTAATAATTACGATGATAGCCAAGTCGCCTAAACAAAGTCGGGGAGCCCCATGTCCATATCCCATGACCTTCAACTAATAGATCCCAAAATCGGAACCAAGAATGATTAACCGAATAGAAGGCTAATAAATATGACTGTTGTAGGCCTGTCTGCATAAAATTAGCGACGCAGTCGCGCGCAGGTTAGTAAAATTATCAAAGAAGTTTTGCATGATTAATAACAGACATGCATACCAACTTTTCATTTATTATATTGGTGGCCTCAGTAGAGCTTATACTAATTGGACTAATTTAAGAAAAAAAATTACTTTACTTGCACATAGGAACTGCGAAACAGAAAACCATGTATTAACAACATAAAATAAACAATTACAATAATTACACTTTTGATAATTCTACGGTATTCGCGGTTGTATTCCGTATTGTATTATAGGATAGCATGGGCGGCAGTGGCCACCTATGAAGCCACTTGCTTTGGTTTTATTACACAAAAAATCACTAAGCAAGGTATCAATTTATGATTATCCAACCGGTAGTATAAAACATAATATCTTATACAATTCAATATTATTTTATTGTTAATACGGGTTGTTGAAAAGTTAATCGCCCCGTTGGAATTGGCTAATAAAGCTATAATTTTAAGTAAAGTATGTTGAGAAAATATAAGCCCGCATGTATCGGGTTAATTAGCGGAAATATCCGCGAACACGTCACCGTGTTTTGGTTGTGATCAGGACTCGGAGGTCTCGCGGTACCGTTAGTTTTAAGTAGGACACGGCCGGCCACCGAGACCTGAGTTACGTGGACGTTACCTTTTCTTCGAAGGAAGCATTAGACACACATTTCAATAAAGGAGCGTCGATTTGCATGTGCGTTTGAGAACGTGGGAAACCAACATCATTTTATCAACTTACTTAATTTACTTCGCGAATAATAATGCTCTTTGGAGCAGAATTTACCGAAAAGGCATCGAAAACGCATTAAACGTTATCGAACTTGGATAAGAATCCCTGAACTGCGTTCTAGTATTTTTTTTAATTTAGTTCCACAAGAACGATTTCTTTACTCTTTCTTTCTTTGTCGTTTGTTTATGATCATTCGTCGTATCCAAGAATTCATTTATTATGTTTGAATTTTAAATATTCCACGTCTGTTCAATGAAATACTTTAACATTGCTAAAACTGCCTCTCATATTAAATGTAAGGTAATTAAGTGGAATAATGCCATTTATATAACACATTAACATGATGCAACTGTTTTCAGAAGTTTTGTCTCTTTTCCTCCTTATGGATGTCCATGGAAAATAGTCTTATAAGTAGGACAATATACATTTCTGTAAGGATTATTTCAAAGATAACAACCCTGTTCTGATATATCTAATCGGCCGATTGATGGAATGTAAATCAGACAGAGGAACACTGTTGCCTTAACGAACGGCAAAGGTTTGGTTTTTAACCATCGGGTCTGGTAAGGAGCACTGACAAAGTTAATGTCTGAAAATCCAATCTCTTAAACTATAAGTCAATAGTATCATATCAGGAGGTGCGGCCAACTACTGCCCGAGCAGGTTGCGTGTTCTACCTAAGCAAAAGTTATTAACCCATTTCACGGTGGGCGTTGAACCGCCTGCTCTGAAGACTGCAGGAAACAGTCGGCTCAACAGTTAGTTTATAACGAGGCGAGTGGTGCACGGGGACTATCCCATGACTCATTGTTGCATGATCGTAGCGCATGACGACGCCTGTTTAACGGAAGTTTTCCATCTCAGCAGTCCGGCAGGATAACGGGAATACTCCCTTCGATTTCAGTTTCGTACGCCTTTCGATTTCGAGTCTTCTGTCACCGTTAGCCGACCTCCAGCCCGCCTTGCGTCACCTCTGTGTAATCGGGTTTTAGAAAATGAAATTCAGCACGCTGGTGTCCTTCTTTATATGGCAAAGTTATGCTCTTTTGGATCTTCGTCCCGCTTGTGGTTACCGTTGTGTTGTGTCATGACACGGATCGAGGCAGCCTTTGTCGACACATTCGCTTTTAGTTACGTAACTGTTGTGCCAACATTTTCTTGGACGTTTGAAAATCTCCCGACTATTACCGAGTGTTCTTGGACTCAGCAATAAAAGAAGTGAACTCCGTTTTTCTTAGCTTCTGCTGAGATCCCCTTCGTCCAGTAAAATTGACTCTATTTACATTTGTTGGAATGAAGGCAATCCGGATTGGAAAAATTGTTTTTATCGTTCTATGGTTTGTGAGACTTTCGCAAAACGTGAACTGTTATGCCACATTTCACTAACCATCCCTAAGTAGGCATATATAGGGGTTGGTTAGGGGTTTATTTATATTTTACCAATATTATGAGGCGTCACTTACTAAAAAGTACCCAAGAGAAGAAGCACTAAAATTAGGGGTGGTTGGTGAAATCGAGCATTTTTTTTAAGGGGCATGCTGTCCCACCAACCATTGTGGCATACCTATAATATGACTGTGCGAGGGACTGTTAGTTAGTTAGTTGGTCCTGTTAGTATTAGGTGTTAACAGGAATACTAGTAGGTTAATAAGTGTTCGTTAGTACTACGATGGGATACTGTCATCATGTCCTTCCGGAAGACGCATAGGTGCCTACCAAAATAAACCTACGTTGTCATAACTTTGCTATCTATCCACCGATTCACTCGAAATTTCATTGAGTTGTGTGACTCCTACTGCACACAACAAAAACTTACAAAAACATGCGCATTTTGGGGTATTAGATCATATCCAAAAATAAGATGTGCAATAAATCTAAACAAAACATACGAACGTATACTTTTTTCTTAAATTGAAAACAGAACAAGGGCATAATTCTGGGTGATTCAGTTTAGAGTTTTTCCAAGCTTGAATATAAATTTAACGTACGCGGAGCCGAGAGCAAAATCTAGTAGGGACCTCTCAGAATGAGAAGGAATGTAGGTCATAGTCCACCACGCAGGCCATCTGCGGGTTGGTGAGACACGCCATTGAGGACATTATGGAGACCTCTGGCACGCAGGTTTCTTTACGATGTTTTCCTTTACCGTTAAAGCAAGTGATATTCATTAGTGAAGGAACCGGTAAACTGCTTAAAAGGTACGTTACTATAATAGTCAGAGGAGGTACATGGCGAGAGAGTTCGAACCCCGGACCTGAGTATAAAGCCGAAGTCTTATCCATACTCAGCTTACTTGATGATCCAAGCGTTGATAGCAGAGTTCGAAGCCGCATGACGACTGATCGATAATTTGATAAATTACTTCAAAATTATAAATTAAATTTACTAATGGACACTTCTCGATAACAGTAATTACACATATTTGACGTTTCTTCTATAGCTCGCTCCGCCCAAAGAGTGATTGTGACTAACTCGAAACCGAGCGCTAGACACGAGGCGAGCGATTCAAAAATAGAGCCCTTGTGTCTATACCACCTACAACTACTAAATAACTATACGTATACATATAAATAAGTACCTACTTAGTTCCTTGGTTACTAAAAGATGTTAAAATATTACTATGAAATAAAAGTAGATAGTAGGTAAGAAAAATATGTCATTATTTTACTATTTTAAGTCTGGTCAGATTAGTACCTAAATAGCCTAAGTGTTTCAGTTCAGTTCATGAAGATACGTATTTCCCCGAATTTGTAAAAAAAAGTAGGTAGGTAATCAATGAAATGTAGGTAAGCAAGTACTTGATTTAAATAAACAGTTCTAATGACAAGAGCATACATACGGGCAGAGTCCCATTGTCATACATAAGTCGTGAAATGCCTACTTGCGTCTACGCCATCTTTCGAATAATGCTTGCGAAAATATTCCGGGAGAGACAGAAACAAACATAAAAGCTGCTGGGGTGCGAGCGAGAGATGCAATGCTACGCTAGGCTGCGGCGGAGGTCAGGGAACCACAAGTGGGTCGGCTTCATCCTTCGTCCATGTCTAGTACGCGACTGTGGCTGTTGAACTTGGACGCGATCGTTGCAAAACACGGTTTTCGAATATAGAACGTACGAGTATTAATTAATTCTCCATTAAAACCTTTTATTTGACAATATTTTTGGTTACATTCCGTAGAATGCAGTGTATTTGCAGATAATAAATCTTTCTTGGCGAAGCTTTGCAAAAGCTCTGATTTCATTGGTGTCTTTGCTTATTCGCGGTACCTATCTATATTATGCATATTCGAGGCAGAAGAGTTTTGGACTGATCAGTGATTATTAACGACGCATTTAAACAAAAGATACCTATTTAGAACGATGTATTCATGATTCCTTAGCCATGTAGGTAAAGGTTTCATCCACATAACCACCTTTCCTTCTCTATAGAAAATACTTTTCTGTGATAGGTATGGAACTCGATACTTCATACTCTTCAAGTGCGCTACATCTGTACATTAAATTAAACAAAAAAAAGAACGTTATCCCTCACTTTGAACACCACTAAGTTTAATTTTCATATTCTTTTATCGTCGTTTCTTACTCTTAAAATCTTTTATCTTTTTTAGTTTTATCTTTAAGGACCATACAAATTATTATTTTGGAAATCTGGATCCCTAGAAGTAATTGCTTTCAGCGATAAGGCGGTCTTTATTGTATATGTTTTATTTGTCCTTTATGTTTATACTTTAAATAAATAGTTTCTAATTGAGTTGTCCTTACATCCTCAAGTCACGTTTGTCGACTCGGTGGCGCGTTGGTCAGTGGCCCTGCCTGACGAGCCGTGGGTCCCGGGTTCGATCCCCGGCCGGGGCAGACATTTATTTGGCAGATAAATATTTGTACTCGGGTCTTGGACGTTAAGTTGTGTTCTGTTTTCTGTGTGTGTTCGCCGCCCGCAATACAGGGAATCCTAGTGCGGGGGTGTGACTGTGAAAGCGTTTTTTTTTATTTTTTTGATATCACCATACAGATTTACTGTTTTCTTATCTAGTTAAAATATTTAACGTAAGTTGCTATGTTATTATATTATATGTACCATTATCAGTTAATATTAGTCTTTATACTATATACTATTCTTACTATTTTTAGTACGTACTAGCTAGCCCTTTTCGTGATAGGTATTTTTTTTTAACTAGTCAGAAACCCTCGCCGGTGTAACAAAACATCTCACCAAAGTTTCATCGAAATCGGATCATTGGTTTAGGAACACATACGGCACAAACAACAACCTTACAAACCGAACTTCGTCAATTTGTTTGTTTTCATAAATTATTCTCCCATTCTCGGCGGAGAAAATTTCAACAAATCAAATTAATGAAAATCGGTCAAGCCGTTCTAGAGTTAGAAATATTGTAACCAACACGACTTTGCGGCTAGATAACCACTATATTCTAAATATATTATTTACGTACACATTTAATAACCCTCTTAACCAATTTTTTATCACACCAGATGTAAAGAAATGCTGGAAGAGATCTCATTCAGAGATAAGCTCGCCTTTGTACCACATATCCTTATTGAAAATGTCTATTTTTACTTGTATACGATAAAGAATGAATAAATAATGAATATATATCCTATCGTTTTTTCGTACTAATAGTAAGAATGCGTAAGTTTTTGAGAATTTGTACCTGAACACCTATAAATATTTGTTACTCAACGACGCAATACCACGAACTAATTCTCATGAAATTTGTAGTACAGATATTAAATATATAGATTTTAAAATTATATTTTTTATTCATCAATAGGGAGTCATCGCCCGCATAAAATTTCGAAATACAGAAAATGTTAAACAGTGAAAAGGAGATTTTTTTTTTTTTTTTAATCTTTATTTTATGCCGGAGTTTTGTCACACAGTGACTATGCCACTCCCATATTGAAATC
>DWLO01001348.1:0-15302 GCA_018245335.1 Dalla quadristriga
TTGTATGGGAAAAAAAACGTCCGTTAACAAAAAATCTAACTATGTGATGGTGTTCAGAATGACGGACCACGTGGGTCTGTGAAGGGATTCTGGTTAGGTAGAACCCTGTATACGCACGTGTAAAATTATAAAGTAAATTTAAAAAAAAGTATAAATTCAATTTATTTATCAGTACATATTAGAATACATATTTGCCAACTCGGACTAGAATGAACACAGTAAATATATAATATTAATTAACATAATAATAATGGAATTATCAAACACGTTTCCCCGCCCTCTTCATATCACAGAACAAGCATAAAGCACGAATGCGGCACACAGCCTATACTGGTGACAATAGAGTATATTATATGCGAGTAGTTTAAATTTGGATACAAAATTTTATCACGAATCACGTAAAATTTCACCAAGGCGATACCGATAGTCTCGTCTTCAGTTTCACAATCAAGGCTCAGCTCAAATTTATTCTCGGTTTTATTCTATAACGATGTAAACAGTGATTTAAAAATATTTAAAAGAAACATGCATATACCCCAAATAAAGCATCAACAGTTGATAAATTAGAATCAAAATGCAGTAAGCCGATATTTCATGAAGGATTAGTATGTTATTGTCACTCCATACATAATCTCACACTGTTTGTACCAGTTACATCACAATCACAAGACTCAACATGATTGAATCACATCGTCGGGTAAATAGAAAAGTGGCATAATTCAAAAAGATTACAGCACAATTTTTTTGTTTATCATACATTCTTAACTTTACTCAATTATTTAATTTATAAAAATGGCAGATAACCATGGTAGAGAAATGACTCTTGCGACATTAGACTTTAATGTAAAATTTTAGAAATGTTTTTTATCCACATAATATACCGTTGATATAAGACTTTAGCTATTAATAGTATCAATTTTCCAATAATTTTAAATATGTCACTTTTCTATTTAACAGACGACGTTTTCATATACAGTACAATTATATAATATTTATGTATAAGACAGCATTATTATTATCAGTTGAACTGAGACTTTCATCGTCCTATTGCAGCTCACTAAAATCCCTTAGAAATTACAAGAACCAGGTGTATTTTTAGTAATTTAGTAGCAGTTTAGTTAATATTGCTATTTGCTTAAGGAGGACATTCTTCAAATCAACAGTATTTTGATTGAATGTTCATAATTTAATTTGTCTCAACATATTTATTAGAGTACTAAAACATCAGTTCATTCCAGATGCTGATTTATGTCACCTGCTCACTGAACACCTTGTTGAGATAAAACAACCCATCCGGGGTATAGAAATCCTTAAAAAAGCCATAAGGAAGATCCAGTTGTTTGACTCACAGCTTACATCAATTCATGCAGACTTATGTCAACTTTGTCTCTTGTCTAAATGTATGAAACCTGCTCTTGAATTCTTGGACACTGATGTTACTGGAATAGGTTCCGAGGCAAAGGTATATTTAAATAATTGAAATAATACATCCATATACCATTTATTATTTTAAATAAGTGCACTGAAGAAATGCTATGAACAAATATTATTATGATACAAGTATGTTTTATAAAATTATATCATTTTTAGCTCGGAGGAAACAGTGACTCGAAACATTTTTTACTCTACTATTATTATGGGGGAATGATATACACTGCTCTGAAGAACTATGATAGGGCATTGTATTTTTTTGAAGTTGTTGTGACAGTGCCTGCCATGGTTGTCTCTCACATCATGTTGGAAGCTTATAAGAAATATCTTTTGATTTCTTATCTTTTACATAGAAAGGTAAGTTTTATACTGTTTGCTGCAATTGTAAAGGCCAGTAGGGCCAACAGTAACTGTCCATTCAAAAAATGATTAATTCTACTGTTCGTTACTAATTTCTAGTATTTGTCGCTCAAATATTTATTTAACTTTTTATTTGAATTTATCAGTCAACTATATTGGTCAGACTTTTTTTTATTTTCATGAATCCAAGGGCTATCACAAGTCCCATCTTTCTCACTTGCACATTAACAATTATAATTCTAATTCTAGTGACCGTAACAGTTTAGATAGACTATAATAAAATGTGCTTCAATGCTATTATTGACAAAAAAATTATGGACATTTAAGAAATATTTTAATGTTGTGTAATAATAATAATAACAATTAACTTGGTCGTTTTACTAATTTTTTTTTCAGATTCTCCCAATGCCTAAATACACGTCTCAAGTTGTATATCGCTTCCTCAAACCACTATCAGTAGCATATCATGAGATAGCTACAACCCCCCATGCAACTATAAAGAATAGGGAGACATATGTGAGGGACAAAAATATGGGATTAGTTTATCAGGTATGGTTACATATTGATATTTAAGGAAAATTGCTACATTGTGATATTTAATGAATATGTGTGATAAAATGTAACAGCTCCTACACATTACAATAGCACTAATATAAGAAACACAATATGTCTTTAATAGTTCTATTACAGAAATCAACCAATATTACCTTGACCTAAATTGATTATCTACAATTTCTTTGGTGTCACACCCTATTAATTGCATCAGATTAAAACTTTAATTCACCTTTAACATAAAATACCATTATATTTTTCAGCTACTAAATGCAGGGTATAAGAAAAGCATTCAGCGACTGACAAAAACATTCATAACTCTGTCGCTGACAGATGTTGCATCGCGTGTGCAGTTGTCGGGGACATCTGAAGCTGAAAGTTATATACTTAATATGGTAAGTTGAATGTTAAAAAATGTATACGTGTTTTACAGTAATATAGTGTAAATGCACTTTTTTATATGTAATTCAAGTAACAACTGATACCCTTAGTCTGTATATACAGTCACTGATTTCATATAGGTATTCTATTTGTAGATAGAGGATGGTGAAATTTAC
This sequence comes from Dalla quadristriga, assembly GCA_018245335.1. Classification (NCBI taxonomy): domain Eukaryota; kingdom Metazoa; phylum Arthropoda; class Insecta; order Lepidoptera; family Hesperiidae; genus Dalla; species Dalla quadristriga. The sequence continues at coordinate 2,901 of DWLO01001348.1, forward strand.
GCTATGATAAACCAAAAAGATGGAATGGTTATTTTCCTCGATAGTCCTGAGAAGTATGCTTCACCAGAAACACTTAGTATACTGGAACAGCAAATGGCAGCTTGTACCAAATTACACCAGTACATCCAAGAAATGGATGAACAAATTCAAATCAACCCTCAAGTAAGTATAAAGTTGTGTTGGTGGTAATTATTTATAATATAAATTTGTGTATACATGGTTATTTACTTGTGACATGATGTATTCCTTGCACAATGTGATAGTACATTTAAAAGGTTTTTACGATACCCCAGATTTTATGTTTATTATATTATTATGAATGTAGTTCGAGGAATAAGTTAAGTTACAAGTATGTTTGCCCTGTATGCATTTCTATATTGTGATGAAATTATGTTGTGTGCATCTGCTGAAAGGTTTCTGAGTGAGTAAAAAAAATATAACATGCTTAAATTACGGACCACTCGAACATAGTCAGGTGCAACAGTTTCAAATTTATCTGACAGACATTAAGTTAGTTGCCTATACCTTACTATAAAATGATTTATGAAATTTATAGAGGTGTGTGCTAGAAGAACTTATACAATATATACATGTCAGGGACTAAATATTAAATAATAAATTGTTTCAGTATGTGAAGAAGTCAGTAGGAAGTCATGATGAAGATATGCCAGCGACCAGTCAAAATGCAAAATCCACATACACTATGTAAATTATAAATACCCTTCACGTATATGGTTACATTTATTTTATTTTAAATAACATGAGCAGTCAAAACTAATTTTAAGCACACATAATGTAGTCTTACTACACACAACATCCAATAAACTTGTAATTCTAAAAAAAGAATTTCATTTCATTTAATATGCCTCGTGAACGGCTTCAGTAAATGCATCCATGCTCCCTAATGGGGTTTGAGGTGTTATTCCATGACCCAGATTAGCAATATATCTTTGCTTTCCAAATTTCCTCACCATTCCAATTGTCAGCCTCCTAATTTCCTCCTGTAAATATGTATATTTTATCAACTTTCTAAAAATACTAATGAATCAATTTTTTTCATTGTTTTTTAAGACTGGAATACACAAAAATTAAAGTTAGAACATTAAATTTCGTAAAATTACTATTTTGATACATACTGGTGATTTGTATAAGTCCTGTGGATCCAGGTTCCCTTGCAAAGTAATGTTGGTGCCAACAATTTTTCTAGCTTCAGTTGGGTCAATGGTCCAGTCTATACCCACTGTTTCATATCCCAAATGGGCCTGTATATCCAAAGAATGTCCTCCACCTTTAGCAAATATGGTCTGTAAAAATTGCACATTTTAATTAAAATGTAGAGTATTGTACATTAATCTAAGATTTAAGTGATTGATTAAAATTTTAAATCTTCATTGCGTATTTAAAGCACTTTGTACACAATATAAGCAAAGAAGAAGTTTGAGATGTACAATGAATATGTCAAGAACACTTCCACATTCATAAATTTACACTATAGGTCCTCTGAGGACAGCTATCTCAATGAAATGGTGTTAGTAGTGTTAGTTTCTGTATTTGTGATGTCTGTTGAATTGAAAACATATTGGTTGTATTCATTTCTATGTCACTGTAAAAGGGTATACATAGTTTAAATTTATTTTCGACAAAAGTTATACTATATTGCAAAGTAATCCTATTAAAATTATGAACAGTTTAATTTCTACACAAATTTATTAAAAACTTTTTTTACTCGAAACTATCATTGTGTGGGTTGGTTCTGTTTTGCACAAGTATGTACAACTGAAAAATACAAACCATAGGAACTTGTTCCAAGTTTTTCTCTTCAAGCTTGGTCTGAACTCCTTGCCTGATGTCCTTCAAGAATGGGGCAGATAGTTGTATGAATTGTTCTCGGGTAAGGTGATCAGCACTGGATTCAAACACTTGTAGCAATTGTGCACCGCTTTCCACCTATGACATTTTTAATTTTAAGAAATATTTATATTTTTAGAATTAAATTAAAATACTGTAAATAATTAAAGTACTTAAAGTCTGTCTTCAATTGATAATTAATTTCTAATTAACACAAAAAAGGTAAGTGTTTCATGCCTTTGATACAAACTCTGGCACAAGTGGCTATACAGCTAGTTAGTATCTTCTCACATTATAATAAAAGAGAAATAATTAATGTGTTTCAAAATATTATAACATAACTGGAAATGAGTATGAATTAATTGGCACTTCCACAAATCATCAACTAGCTATTCCAATAATTTGGACTACGTTTTTACTAGCATGTTAACTGCTAAGCCAGGTTTTTCAGGTTTGTCTTTCTGCCCGTGCGGACTTTAAAATCATACCATTTTACTAGGTTTGGGAACTGAAGTACTGAAACTACTTGACAAATGAAAGAGATATCTACATATCTCACTTTTATTTTGATAGCTTATGACGATACACTATTAACATGTATACCGTGTTTCTCCAAACTGGTTTGCACAGAGATAAAAATATTCATTCATTGTGCGGTACCAGGCCTTGATTTGTAAGCCTGGTACCCGATTACCAGTAGGTGTTGCCAGATACAGGGCACCTGGGTCGCAACAACAGAGTTACTGGCAATTTGTTGAATCAACCAGGTTACGCACAGTATGAAAGTGCATGAAAATCAGTGCCACAGTGAATGTGTTAAAGAGAAAAATAGTAATACAGACCTGCATCACCAAGTAATCTATTATAACCCGTGTCAACATGCTGAGCAATTTCTCCACATCCTTAGGATATGTCTCTAGCCATTCCTTAGTTTTTGACATGGTCTTACTGCCACCACCTTCAATCATGTACCCCATCAGTGTGAACTGGAACATTAAGATAGTTATTTTTACGACCTACCAAACACATCTGTAATACTTGTAATGGAAATGAATTATTGATGAGACACAAGTAAACTGACATCTCATGTTTCCCAGTGTTCATCCATTCCCTATAATCCTTATCCTATATTGAAATTAAAATCATGTCACAATGTATAATCTCTATCCAACTTTAAATTTTATTAACTTACTGGGGCCCCAGTGAAACCAATCAATGGTACTTTCCCTTCAATCTTGTGTCTTGTCAGTGTAATAGCATCCCCCACATATAATAATCTTGACACAGCACCCTCTTCCTCGAGGGCGTCTATCTCAGAAGGATCTTTCAGAGGCGTTGGGAAAACAGGACCCTGAAAATTAACATGTTTCCAGACCCTCAAACCATTCATTTTACATAACTTTTGTGTATGTATTGTTTCTCAGTGATAAGGTAAAAAAAAAACGATAATCTCACAGATAATATCATATTAAGATTCTGGTAACAACCATCTATAAAACACTTACCACACCAGGATGCATTTCCACAGTCATCCCAAGAGCCTGTGGTATAACCAGTATGTCACTGAAGATTATAGATGCATCCAAGTGTTTGTATCTCCTTAGGGGCTGTAGTGTGACCTCACATGCCAGTTCTGGAGTGCGGCACACAGTAAAGAAGTCATGCTGAGCTCGTATCGCCTGAAACTCTGGCAAGTACCTGCCGGCTTGTCGCATCACCCATACCGGAACCTTATCTACGTCTTGACCAAGAGCTGCCTTCAACAATCTATCGTTCTTCAACTCCGGAAAATTCTGTAATTATTTTTTGTAATTTATGATATAATAAACATTAGCTTCAATTAGTAACATACAGTCCAAACGTGATAATTGCCAATCACCTTGTTAGTGAAGCTCATGTTTTCAAGAAAACGAGAAAGGCTAATCCAGCTCCTTTCGATGAGTCGACGTGTCTTACGGTTTTAATTATATTTTATATTGACGGTCTTAGCGGAAATTACAATGTAATACATAAATTACATGGCAATCAATGAACTGAATTTCAATTTTCAATTCAATAGCTACGACCCATCAAACATACTGATTTGTCACTGTCACTTACTGACACTTGACTGACACTTCAGTCTAGTGCGCGCCAGATAAATGTAAGCCAAAATCGGAATGCCAAGATTGTTGATCGCATCACAGTGCACAAAACAATTTTTTATTATGTGAAGCTAAAGATGCAGTTATAATTTCTACAAAAAGTTCAACTGCCAATTCAAACTGTTTGACAAACCTTGGACGAGGTGTACAGAACGTTGCTATGTTAAAATAAAAAAAGCGCCCTCCTCACAAGTTTCTGGTTTTGCTACACCTATAGGTATGCGACTTTTCCGAGTTATAACTTTTATAATTTTTATTAATAACTTAATTTTAGAAGTCTTTTCTTAATTTATTCCAAACTTTTTAGTTTCATTTATGAATAAGTTGATCAATTCAAGATCCTACCGGCAAGTAAACAAAAACTACACAAGCGAAGTCGCGGGAAAACATTAGTATAATATGTATGTTACAGTTAAAGGTACTAATTAGACAAAAACTATTTTTTTTTTACCTAAAATACCACTGACGGTGACCACAATATTGATTTTTCCCACAGTTATTATAAACCTATGACCTAAGAATATTAAAGACATTTTGTGCATCAATACTAATCTAACGACACCTCATTTGTTAAAATCCACCCAGCCAGCCGTTTAGGCTACACAGCGAGACAAAGAAATAGATATAGGTACATACCATACATGCAAACATTCGAAAAAAATAACCCTCCTTCATGGACAGTCGGGTGAATAGATAATCCACAAAGGCCAAACTGCAGCAGCGTGGTGGACGCTCTAGGCCTCGTCAGAAGAAATTCGTGGCATAAAGTAGGCCGGTAATGGGCTGTCATAAAACTATAAGGTTAAGATTTTTTTTACGGAAAGAAAGTAGCAAGTAAGTATGCAGCAGTCAGTGCAGGCAATTTCGAAGGATTAACATTATCAAGTCATATTCAGCATCTTTTCTTGTTAGTACACACATTAGATAATAATTATTTTAATATATACCTACTATCAGTTTTATACGAAGGTAAATCATATAAAAAATAAAAAGCTGATAGGGTCGTAAAGTATATAAAGTTTGCGAGGACTCGTCTACCTGCCGTTGCGTCTCCACCAAAGTGTAAAAAACACAAATGAGCTGGGTCCACCATAGTTTTTGTAAGAATTCAAGCGACACGACCTATCGCTATTTGGATTTTTTTGTGTCAAACCTTTATCCCACTATCCTAATAAACTTTATTCGCTTCCAACGTTCAGGGTTGTAACTTGAAATTGGAATTAATTGTTCCTAACACAAGTGAATATTTTGATGGTACAATTTTGTCGATAACTATTGGGTTTCGAATTTAGTAATTACTGGATGTAATTTTATCACGAAAAATATCAAAACGATTTCATAAACAGCTGGCCATGTGCGAATCAGACACGCGTGGACAGGGTTAAGAATCATTTTCCTTTTTCCATGAGAATTTAAAGACGGGAATTTTTCCATGAGAATTAAAAAGGGTTTTCGTTTTATTTTTCCTGTACACTGTAAACTCTAAGTGAAGACCCCTATTATGCTAATTTTTCAAAATGTTAGCCTGAGATGCTTTACCGGAGTTAATGACACATCTTTTTTTACAATCTATCAACCCGTTTGGGCGTTCAGCGTGACGAAGAAATATATATACAAACAAGACTCGAAAATATAACCCTCCTTCTGATGCAGTTGGGTAAAAACGGTTTGTGCGTTGCAGTTGGAGTAAAAAAATCAAATCTTAAATGCTTTCACGTTCATGCTCACAATTTAACTATACCCAGACACAGCAATTTATTTGCCAAAAAAATATCTGCTCGGCCGAGAATCGAACCTAGAACTACACCCACACCCTCAATCAGAATCCCTGTCGTTATGCAAAGGGAGTTGCAATGTTGTTCCTTTCAATGCACTGTTGGAGTGCTATTGAGATTGAGGATGAATCGCCAAAGTAGGGAACGAAGGGACACAGGTGATGCTGAGTTGTGCATTCTTAGTAAATCCTCGTGGGCTTCAAATATGCATAAAGTGAAAATTATATTATAGTCCAGTTAGTGCAAAAATACACTGAAGCCTATTCAATCCGAAAGATAAACTACGATCACACGAAATTACGAAGTTTATAGGTTGTTACCTACTCTACCTTGTTAAACTCTAGTCTGTACCTATGGCGAAACAAAGTAATTATAATGTTGGTATATTGTGTACGCATACAAGCGTCATTTTAATTGTCATTATTCTTATTACAGTAATTACCTACTAACTCATTGCCATAATATCACGGGTGGGTACGAAACTTCAGTCAGATCGAATGAGATGGTTTAAATCGTCATGCCCAGGAGTATCCGCAAGTGCTGGTTAGCAGACTTTGGGAACAATATCGAAAACCTGATCGGCGTGGTGGACTTTCGCATTACGAGAAGGGTTCATTCTGAATTTATAATATCAGTAGAACTATGTTTGGGTATTTTTTTATTATGATAATATTATTACTTTCAATTCATTTTTCATTTCATAATTCACTCCAAAATATACTCAGCGTGTAAGGATTGCTGGGTAAAGTAAAGACGTTCAACTAAAATTAGTGCATTGCATGACAACATATTTTGTGACTGTGCAAATAATGTCGAGTACCTATAGGTACATTCTAAATTCACTGACCTGTGATTTAGTTCGTGAGATAAGTTGGTCTGAAACGAAATCTACGGGGTAAGCGACTTAATTTGACCTTACCAAAACATATGTGAGAAAATTCGTAAAATCATTTTCTAGTCTGAATCTTAATTAAAGTAAGAACCTTGAAAACGCAATTTAAACTCAAACGAAGTAAGTAAGATCTTATTGACGTGGTATCTTCAGTCGTCGTGAGAGTACCTAGGTACCTACGATATTTTTCTGTATGTAGGTATCTTATTGTAGGTAAGTAATTAAAACAAAACAAAACAATTTTACATTTATTTTTAGGTGAAAATATTTTTTTATTGTGGGCCCGCGCTTCCGTAAAATTATTATGACGCCTAAAGACCCACTAAAATTACGGCTAAACGACTACTAGGTATCTGACGATGCTTATTCCCCACTGCGAACTGAAACTGCGTACAGTACCTATTCAGCATGAACAGCCAATAATAGTCCACTGCTGAACTAAAGGCCTCTACCAAATGTAGAAGGATTTGCCCATAATCACGACGCTGGGCAGGCGGGTTGGTGATCGCGGTAGATGGTAGTTGCTGCACCGAGGACGCTGCTCGTTCTCCGTTATATTCCCTTAGTCGTCTTGTACGACACCCGCGGGAAGCGGAGGGGTGGTGACAATTGTATTCTGTTCTGCCGTCACCTCAAGTACAGTGGGTACTATCTATTTATAATGAACTTACACTTCTTCCCACGTAGTCCCCGCTGGGCAACTGGATGAGCAGAAGCACTTCCTCACTCCTACACTCCTGTCCTCATCGCTTTCAAGTTGAGCAGTTCAGTTGAGCTAATAATAACACGGAGAATAGGCTCATTAGGCCAACTACAGTAACCAGCAGGGACGTTACTCAGAGAAACGTCGATTTTACGGTTGTTCGAAGAAAACGGGAGAAAAGCAAATTATGAAAGGTACGATCTGCCCAATGTATCCAATGTTCGTAAAACTGATGTTCATTTGGAGTAACCCATTGATGGATACTTTGAACTGACATATCGCTTCCTGTGACATCAGAAAGTTAAAAAAAAAAAAATTCAAGCTACACCTTTTTATCCCAACTATGTTTACTTATACTCGTATTGTTACACTATTAGTGATCAAGTCTTATGTTTCTCTCACGTGCACTCTGAGCCTGGCTATAATACTATAATAATATATGGCACAATATTACCTATGTGTAGTTTTAAGTACGGATGTTGTACAAAAATACAATAATAATATCCCTGTTTACAAGAAGTCGAAAGACATAAGGTGCTCTCGGGTAATAGCGAGCAATTGTCACTAATGCAGGGCTCAATTTATTTACGAGGCGGACGCTAGGGGCGCGTCATCGGGACATAGACCAAACTGACCATAGAGTAGGATTTAAAGAGTTCGTTGAGTAACTTATTTCTCATAGTAATATTGGATGCTGCTGAACGTTACAAGAACTGTTGAGAAAAGATGCGTTAAATTAAGTTATCAATTTGCAGCGCGTGCAAATACGTGTCTATAATTAAAAGTCAACATTTAAAATTACAATGAGCACATTAGCGTACGTATGTACGTGGTCGATTAAGTTATGTTCGGATCAACACCCTCAAGGGCTACTTGAAGGTTGTGAGCGGAAGACGCGTTATTACCTCTCCAAGGTTTTCCCTGTCCGCACACAGAGGAGGACATTGACTCAAGCATTGTAAACAGTTCCTTATCTTGAGCTTCGTTGCGCTGCCACTTGATGACTCGCTTGCAGCTTTTATCTAAAATGAATTGTTACCAGTTCCTAAGTTGGTGTAGGTACCTACCTAAGCGCTACATAAGCTGATATTACAGATACATTTTAGTCGTCTGTAAAAGTAAACTTATTTATTCTATAATCGGGTGCGAGTATTTACGTCCCTACGCTCGATAGAAGCTATACTTCTCTGTTAGATTTATTTATTTTTCATATATCTAATGTATTTAAATACGCTTCATGAATGTTTTTAAATTTACTACAAAGGGTTGTTTGACGTTACTCAGAAAAACACGGCAAGATTCTGAATAGGTAGTTACTCTTTTCAAAATAAAGTTACAATTGGTATGAATATTTTAAGTACTTAGGTACTTATGGTTCTTGACGAGCTAAAGGTACCTCCATGCTTTTTTATCGCTTACATATTCATGTATGCTGTTGTAACCTTATTTAGGTAGTTAATAGATTCATTGATTTTTTTATCTTAACATCAAATCAAATGGATTTTAGTATAGTGCGCGAATTTTGCCTTTCTCAGATCAATGCCGTTTGAACACCTATATTTGAAAATGCCAGTCAAATGCGGAAAATTCCTTACATATGATAGCCATTTAGTTTTCATGTCTTTTCACTTGAACGTAATAGTGGGGCACATGGGCTACTATAGCCGATAAATTTGCAACATTAAACAACCCATTGCATCATTGTGTTGTAATCGAAGCAGAGAAAACATTAACTACATCTAGTATTATCTACCAATTTAATTTAAGGTACAAAATAAAGATCACAGATTAATTTAGACAGAGCAAACCTTAATTGCTAAAGCAAAAATTAATTATGAAATGTCACATTGTATGAAATTGATAGAAAAAACAAAACATGGCTGCTTGTGTTGGCTGAGTCGGTTATAATTCCGCCACTGTCCTAAAAAACAAATAATGCTAGTTAATTCACTTCTTTCATTGTAACGTTTATTTTATGCGGAAGCGTGGACTTCGTGGTGCGATTGTGATCTCGAGAAAGGCGGGTGCATTCAGACGCTAGATACACTAAAGTAAAGCGGTAGATAAGCGGTAATTTCGAAAGCAGTTTTTTGCCTCCACGGCCAGCTGCCCACCAATCAAAATGTGCATCGAGCATGGGGTTGCCAACAGTTATTTTGACAAGTCATCGCTGCACTGTTTTGGTCAATCATGACCACCGATCAATGAAATTATGCGTAGGTTTACTAGGTAAGTATTCAGCTCTATGTAGCTTGTTGCTAAGTATAATATTGGGAGCGTTGGTATGAGGTTTACGAATGAGTGTTAAGAAACAATGATCATTGCATTTAAATAGTTATTCCTTAGCAAATATCCATATATATAGTATATGCACATAGTAGGTACAATCCTCAAAACCATGCGTACGTAATATAGATTCAGAGACATGATTCCAATAAACACAATCGCAATAATGGACGGGATAGAATCGGCCATTTTGAAGTAGTATAATACTTACAATACATATTGGAGGTAAAAGTGAATATGGTTCTATGATCCTTTTCGGATTTGGTACATGTAGAGTACACAGCACATTCTTTGTATTGTACAGAACTAAAGCACTTTTGTTTTGCTACAAATCTGCGTATGTATCTATGACGAGTTTGTATGAATGGCCCTGCTGAATCTTGCACACTAAGTGAAGTAAATTCAAAGTACTTTTGATGTTAACAGGATATGCATATTGTTCTTATTAGAATATATGTTATACAGTGCAAACTTGATGTGCACATGTTCATACTTCAAGTGATGGAAGTTATCTGGATTTAAATCTCAAAGCCTAAAATGACGCAATGGCAAAAGTAAGGTTTTTAAAGTTATCTGTTAAATAAAAAAGTTGAAAGGAGTGGGTGTGCGGGCGGGAGTGCGCGTAGGCAGTGTAGGCGCGATGAATGGCGTAGAGGCAGCGCTCTTTTTAGGGTTCCATTCGAAAGGTCCAGATGGAACGTTTCATTGTATGATCTATCAAATAGTCAGTCCGTCAGTCTTCCAAGATTTAAGTGACGATATACATGATTTTATCATATAAATCTTTATTTGAAGGACGGCGTACATGCAAACCAAGGGTGGTGAATATTCTATTTTGCATACAATACTTCAGCAGCATAATAGCATTGAGATATTTCTTGAAATAAAACACAAGCATTTCAGTACTATTTTTTATAAGAACACATAAAAGTATATTATAATACAAATATCTATAGCTATTGCGGAACCATAACATTGTGCGTAGACTGACACGCACTTGGCCAGTTTTCCATCTTTTTTTTACTGCTCTACCCTTGCTCTTCGCTTATGTGTACGGTGAACGTGTTGCTTTATTTTCTGTCTTGTATGCACGACTTGCATCGTTGCAGGTAAATAGCGTTCCCCCTTTTTCTTATTTGTTTCGCCAGTAAAGAATTTTGTGATGCTCCTTTGTTTCATTTGATGTGCGTGTTATTGTTTTTACCCCTATGAGCGTTTGGAAATTGCGCCGTCAAAAGGTTATTATTATTATTCGTAATTTTTTTATACATTTATTTTATTTTATAACATTATGCTTATATATACACAAATCATGTACTAAATGTGATTTTTCTATCAAAATGTTATAAATCGCAAACAATGCGGTTTACTGAAATACTTATGACTCGTTGGTGCTAAGTAAAAACCGATATTTACATGAGTGTTTTTGAAATACTAGCAGCTACTTATCTATTTTATATTACTATTTTATTTCAATTTTGAGATTTGCCCAGCCCAAAAATATCACTGAAATAAGTGTTTTTACGAATACTTTAGTATTAGGTAGGTACAGAATTTATCTACCAAAAACCAATGTTATTAACTATTAAACGACGGGTAGAGATTTAGTACAACAAATACTTTAAAATGCGCCAAGCTAAGAAAGAGACGCGTCCTTATAAGAATTTTGATTGCACGACAAGAACTGGCGGTGTGCAACAGGCCCGGAATTCGGGTTTCGGGGTGAATACCCTCGCGTCGGTAAAAACTATTTTCAAGGTTAGCACGGCAAGGAGGGGAACGTCGGGTTGTGATGTTGGTGAGGTGCAGGGCGAATTCGGCGCGGGCGGGGCGGGGAACGCGGACGCGCCGAAATGCTGATAGCCCTCCGCCCTCCCACCTCGTACCCCGCCCTGCGCGTTGTGAGGCTCAAAGTCTAGCATGCATTTTTTGTATGCAGATACGAGTCATTCAATTAAACGTGGAAGCGTCGCTTAGATTGAAACGCTGATATGAAATTCTAAGCCATTTGGCGTAGTCAACTAAGGCAAGTCCATTTGTAGTGTAATACTGCAACATAGATGTGTAGTAGTAGTAGTACTTTTTGGTTTTTATTATAAATACCTACTGTGTCACATACCAAAATACTGTCTTGTAGTGTAATTCTGGAATAATTACTATAAATTAATATTCTGTTATATTCTACCATAGAGTGTAGTAGAAGAATTAAATAGCTAACAAAGAGAAATAATATTTGGAAAACTAATTTTACTTTGTACTTTAACTATTGTAATTTTACTATTTTTAAATTGGAGTGTCTGTCTGTGATATTAAAATAAGGTCAATAATCAAATGGAATATTATGACACTTAAACAACCTTTTTTAGAATTATTGTCGGTCTATGTGTCTTTCTGATTTTTTTTGGCTCGAATAGGCTCCGAAACAGCTGAACGGATTTAGGTAGATGAAATTTTCATGGATTGTAGAAGGTATACTCTTACCGTTTACAGTTAGGTTGTATTTACAGAAGTACGCTACAGATCATTTTTAACTGTAAGCCGGCGCGATTTTGATAAAGTGCTGACTCACTAATTTGTTAATTCAAAGTTCAGGCGACATAGAAAGCTTGGTGGCGGGCGGGTGACTATTATTTGACCGATAATTGTAAGCTCCCCTTTCTTATACTTCGCTATCAGTTGAAATATATAAAACATTACAGTAGGTACTCAATAGAAGTAGAGTAAGGAAATTTATTACTCTTGGGTTGATATGGG
>DWLO01001349.1:0-15287 GCA_018245335.1 Dalla quadristriga
ATTACTTTACTAGAAAAGTCGAAAAGTTATGATTATGGTAAATAAATCTACAACATTACCTTTACAAAAACAGCATTTAATATTTTTTTTTAAAGAGCATTTTTAAATCAGCAAGAATTTATTTTTTTTACTTCGGAAATCCACGTCTCGTATTCCAGGCTTTTTTTTCGTCAAATTCGTATTTACATTTGACCCCTACATTTATGACTTTAGCCCCAATAATAACGCAAGTACCACAGCGGGCATCTACTAGTCATCAATGAAGCTTTGTGATGTCTAGAATCAACCCCCATTTTTTAATTATCTCAAGGGCTTTATTATGTGCTGGAAATAGAACCAGTGCCATCAAAACATTTGAATTTACGATTATTCAGTGTGCCCTAAAATACGAGATGGGTAAAAGGGATGGCAAAAAAATCATTGGTAGAATCCATTCTGTATTTTTAATAGGGTGTACTTTGGCCATCTTCTCAAACATCTAATTGACAGGCAAAATAATTTGAATTGGAAATTCACCTGTACACGCTGGGACTGGGCACCTGAAAACACAGAGTAGGGCGGTCGGTGTCGCAGTAAAAGAAGCGAGATCAATAGGAAGTTGACCCTGACACAATTTACAGTAGCAGTGCCTTAACAGACGTAGTTTGTGGCCCCGTGCACGAATAAACACTGGCCCTCGGGATCCTATTATACAAGTGTAGGGAGGGGTGGTGAACAATCAAAGTGCATTTTCCATTTCGAGGCTAAATGCTACACTTAATTCAGCATGTATATTCTCTCTCGGTATAACAAATGCTACTATTTTTAAATTATGAAATTGCGCTACAGCATATTGTATTACTAAATTCACCTAAATTACGAATTTAAGTGCACGGCAGTGCGCCATGCCAAGTTGCAGCAAGCAAGTTATAGTTACCACCCTAATATATCTGATTCCTTTTAAGATAGGTTGATGAAATTCGAAACATGGATTACGTTTACGTAGCTTGGGATGCTACTGTAAGAAATTAATCCCCTAAAAATAGCACCTGACAAAGTTTGCAGTTTGCTCTGGTTTGAGATGTCACATTATGTCGACAGTCAGGCCCCGTCCTATGCCCAGAAGACTGCAAATGGGCCTGGGCCCGAAGCCGATTAAGTTCAGTTCCTCTTCTCTTTCTGAGAACTACGAGTGAGTGTCACTTGCGGTTGTCAAATAGGGCCCGTGGTAGGTGGACATGAAAACTCTCATGAAATACATGTCAACCAGGCTTATTCTTAGAGGGCTGGCAGTTTTTTCTCCAATAAATCCGCATTGCTATACAACGAGGCAACGCTGTCAGCTTTCTGGGCACTATGCCACATGGAGTTTTGGATGGCATATTTAATTTATAATATTTTAGTAATATTAGTTTTTGCGATACCTATTGTGTAATTTAATAAAGTGTAATGATTCTACTCTCTCATAAAATACTGTGTAGGAATATTTTTAGAATCGTTGATTGAAATTCCTCAGCAAAGAAACCGGAAGCGAAGACATCTTTGCAAGCTCGCATCTTTTCTTATCAAGTACCTATAAATTAAAATTAACTCTTCGACTACGTCGCCACTGGCTTATTGCTTTTATATGCCTTTGTCTACTATGCATTTAACCAACAATATCAAAGTGCCTACAGCAATCAATTTTAACCTAATAATAGTTTATTGTTTTTGAGCTAATTCGAGAAAATTCCAAGTTTCACATTTGTTTCTATTTTCTTTAACACTATGGTACCACATATCTTTGCATCTTTCACGTAATATGAGTTGCCGGAACTTGGCCTCTTGCACCGGTGTGCATTTAGAATTGAGAAAACGGAAATATCAAGATTTTTTCATTTACTCACACCATAAGACCTATTTAAGTACCAAATTACACGTTTCTACCTATACGGGAAGTGCCTTATAATTATGATGATAAGTCAGTCAGTCAGTAAGTGAGTCACAACATTTTAAACTTTGTACTGTACCAGATTTAAATTTTGAAAGCCTATCTTAAGCGTAAGCAGAGATATGAGGGTGTCAAAAACAGGTGAATCCGGTCGTATAAAGGCAGACACTGGCATGTTTGCTGGAACTTGGCCTGGCACACTGCCGTGTGCCTGTATCAGTATCTATACTGTATCAGTAGAACTAATATTACAAATGTAAAAGTTTGTGAGAATGGATGGATGTATAGATGGAAGGATGTTTGCGACTCAATCACGCAATAACTCCTAAACGGATTCTTATAAAAAGTGGCGTAATATTTAAAAAGACAAGTTTATTCAAAATATTTAAAAAAAATTATTAAGTAGTATTGATAGTCATAAGTTCATATTAGTTAAGTTTTTTTTTAGTATGCCCATATCTCGCTAAGCCTGCTGCGTGGTTATTTCAATAATTTGTCAGCAATAAAACAAACACGTGTTTTCAGCGTAAAGAGTGAGGTGACCCCATAACCCTGCCTTCAACATTTTATTGAAATACACTGAAATAACACAAGCCCAAGCAAGGGTTTCGCAAGGATCGATCCTTACGTAACGCTACATACTAATCGTTCAATATCACTTTTTGATACCTTTTTTCTAAATATGAATTTAAAATTTAGTGTGCTGTTCCTGTTATACTAATTTGTTCTAGTTTTCTAATAAAGAGTGTCGTAGGGGATCGACGGTGTTATTTTAAACCAACAAATATTGCAAGCGCTGTATGTTTTTTATCAATTTACTATAAGGAGTTTGGCATATAATGCTGGCTACTGATGGTGGCGGTGACGTAAAGAGAATGTCGTCTATTATTGAAAAGGAATCGAATAAAATAAGACATTGTAATTTTGACGATAAAAAGCATAATAGGTAATTTGTGTTTTGGACTATAACTTGTGTTTTATACATTTATGTCTTAATTGTTGTTATCAAGTCTATTTATGCGTTAAAGATAACGGATTTGGTACCATAACCATATTCTTGCCAGCCAGAAAGAAAAATTCCAAGAAAGATTAAAAGACTTTGATTTACGAAGAATTCTCATCTAGTTTATTGTGTAACGAGACATTGCTCGCTGCTTCGCCTGCCTAAAACTCCCACGTCTATCCCATAGGATTCGTGCATTTTTCCGGCATAAAAAGTAGTCTAGGTCGCTCACCAACCCATAAAACTCGGAAACACTGAAACCGGTAGGTAATTTCCGAGATCTGATTAATTACCAGTTTTAGGTATCGACGCGACTTTAAAATTTTCTAGTTTTTTGAGAAAATTGGTTTAATTCGTTACTGGTTTATATGGTTTGAATTATTACAATTTTGATAGACTTTAATGCTTTAGTTGTAAAATCGTCAATAACTGAACTTATATTAGTCTAAGTATTATTAATCTACGACTTCGGATACGTCATTACGTCCTTCACGGGCCGCTCTGAATATCAGCATCGTGGTTACATCGTTGTACCATGACTTATGCTGAGTATGAGCCCTTTTGTCTTCCATAAGCTACAACACCGATAATTGTCCTTATATTTAGGGTGTCTACGTTTCTGACACTATTATGAACTTTATTTTGTTTTACTTTTGGAAACACATAAATTTATCTTTTTTCAATACCGTGCCAGGGAAAAGAAAAGAACGAAACAGGCTACGATGTTTATCTATGTGGTGTTCGAGCCTTATTTGGACAGTATCTACTATGTTGGGGCATCGTTGTTTTATGACTACTACTAAATCCTTAGCCACCTATTTCGTAAATTCCCAGTATGGACCCTCCGTCCAAACGCACATATTTTTGTTGTGACATTGAGATGTAATTTTGTAGCCACTTGTGTACCTATATTTGCAAAGAACCTTATTAAAAAAATTACATAAGTACCTATATATATATAATATATAATACATAGAATATAATAGAATTAACAGAGTAGTAAATTTTAAGAATTGTATGTTTAAGAGGAGTGGAGATAACAAACGCTACGGTAATTTAACAAACTGATCTATGATTTAATACACGTTTCATAAATATTCCTAGAGATATTCATTGTTCAATTAAATGTTACGTAGTCGCTATTAGGTTATCCCTTTTACGCAGACATTTTTCACATAAAGATAATTAAATCTTATTTCGCTCTCAATAAATCAATTTTTTAGAGGATCATTGGTCATTGGAAAATTGTTTCTAAATACAAGAAATATACGTTAAAATCCATAGGAATTGAAAAGAACATTTCCCTAATATTGTCTTATAATTTTTAAAATTTTTAATACATTTTTATTTACCGTTAAATATAATTGAATGGACTTTGTTAATTTGAACGATTGGGTGAAGAAAGGTGAAATATTTCAGATTAATACAGGTAAATTATTTGATTACTTTACTAGAAAAGTCGAAAAGTTATGATTATGGTAAATAAATCTACAACATTACCTTTACAAAAACAGCATTCTTTGATTTGATGACCCCCATGCAGTTAACGCAACATTTTATTTATCTTAATATTACCTACTTTAGAGAAATTTCTAAAAAATTCTATGGATATTTTCAAGTATAAGAATATATTTATTTATAACAACAGTAAGAATATATTTAAAGAGAACTCCTTATTTATTAACAATGAAGTTTTATTATCAATTCCTCTAACAAATGCACTAAGTAGCAAACCTTATAACGCTGAGTTTTCTAAAAGTTAGAATTTCTTGTTTACGCCTTGTATACAGAAATAACACACAAAGGTCAACATTTACTTAAACAGATGAATCAAATATCACAGGTGACGCTAGCGATACACAAGCAGGAACTCTACTTTAAATTTAACATTTAATGCTATTAAATTACGTAAACTCTTTATATTGTAACGAAAACACTAAATATTAACAACAACAAAGGCCTAAAATTGGCTTGTAGTTCCAGACGCGGGATATGTCTTCAAACACATTAGTCTATTTAGTCTACAGTTTAACTGCAACTTAACAACCGTGGCCACAAATTTTCATTAACGATGTGTAACAGAGCGGAGAACGTAGGTGGTATCTTCTTTGTCCATGCACTTGACAGCAAGAGCTTTGTATTTACACAAACAAATCGTCTCAGTTTCCGGTTCAGAGTTCTCTTTCGCGACATTCGACAAATGTATATTCCAACGTTATAAGACTTCCGTAACCCACAATTGGTTTTGTTATTTGTATTGTGGTTAAAGGTAACCTCAAAATAATATTTTAATGCTACATTCAGGATACCATTGAATAAGCTGGGAGCGCAGCGGCGCGGGTTGCTCACTGCGCAGACTCCGCCGAGCCGTTCCGAGGACACCCGATCTCACCCTGGCCATATTCCTGCCCTAGCTCGCATATATTTCGTTATGATGTACTACACTTCTCTCCTTTAATTAGATCTGACATTATTTCACCCGATTATCATGAAGTAACCACCCACAATACCATTTACAATTCGTTACACAAGTCATACCGTAGTTTTTTATCTTCGTTCGTCTTACAGTGGTGAAGCGTCGTGCATTTTTATCTGCCATTGAATATTGATTTTTTCGACTGAATGGCCGAGAAAAGTTAATCATGCAAAAACACTTTGTCAGCGATCTTGTTACAACAAAAATAGCTTTTCGGCCATAAATAAGGGTGTGCCTTCTCACGGAGGCATATAAACGGGCAGCGGCGAGGGCGTGGTATATCAATAATGATAATATATCGACATTTTCATGTAATAACAGCTATGCTGCTCCACTCGGATGTGGTTCATTTGTCTGATGTAATTAAGATAATGAAATTTATAGACTCAACGTGGAAAACCTAACGTATCTAATATATAAATCTTTTATAAGTAATACAATACCTTTACAACCCATGCATAATAAATTAGATGAAGTACTTTATCTTTTCATCGCAATGATCCAATTACAAAGATTAATGAATTCTGTACAAAGCGATGATGCGAGATGAATACAACAAAGACTTTGAGATAGATAAGTTCGACAGTAAATTTTCATTGGCACCTAAATTATTAATTATAACAACAACCAGAGATCCTGTGATATGCATAAAAAAAGTTGTTTGTTCTATAACTATTTAAAAACTAATTAAAATAAAGAGAAAAACGTAAAGAAGCGAATTCATAAGTCCATAATTGAACAAAGAAGAAAATTGATAGCCTGTATAAAGCAATTAAATTTAACCCATCGAAGAGGATGGATTGGATAAGTCAGGTATTATCAAGAGCCGCTCTGGCTTCCCAATCAGACCTGAGAGTGTATCGATCGCTGGGCTTGCTACATACAAAAAGCTTGCACACTGTACAACTGTACAGTTGCGCGACTGCGAGTTCAATTCTAACATTCACGTAACTTAGGTACCAACTTGCAACCACGGCCCGGTGTATATGAAAGGACAAACTTTTCATACGGCTTCTAATTAGTAGTGGCGACTTTGGCTTAGTGCGTTACTTAATTAGACTTACTTTGAGCGTCACCTGGTGATATAAAAGCTAACTAGGTCTTTCGACACTCGTCCTGTATAGAACTAATTATCTGAGGACTTACCGCTCCGATTAGCATGTAGCACGAAAGTAAATATAATATTATAACAATATATTTTTAGTAAGATAATAAAGTAAATTATACGGTAAATTATATATAAATGATAAAAACCTAGCAATTCACGAAAAATTTGCTATTTATTTTTGTGACATATTGCGCCTGTTTTATACTATAAAGTGGAACTCATAGAACATAGAAGCTCGCATGTCAGGGTACTACAACTCCGAAAAATCACCCTTTGACGATCGTCGTTCGGAAATTGGGTACAACGAAATGTTGATTGAAATGAAAATGACAGAAATATTTCGTTTTTACGTACGTGTACTTTCAACGTTTGTCCTTTTTTAGACAATTGTAAAAGGACGTATTTTTTATGTGTGTGTCTTGTTTATGTGTGACCTATCTGTGTCTCCTTTTTGAGGGTTCTTAATTTAAGTTTGATGTTAACCTTCCTACCGAAGCTATTGAACCGAGTATATGTATCGTTGTTCGTCTGCTGGTTATCAGGCGGTGCAAATATTTATGAAATGAAAATTAAATGATTTTATTTATTTCGTCAAAAGGTACAAGCGGGACACTCAATGAATGTTATAACATAGCACAACGCATATCGGCTCTATCCACGATTGTGCCTATATGGTACGTTTTTCGTGTGACGAAAAGGAGCCCAGTGACCGAGTTTTGTTTTGCTACAGACTAAAACGGTATGCTTTATCGAAGTAACAAAAAATACTATAACAAAAATTTGTAAGTCAAAATAAGTCGTGATTGTGCAATGGCCTTACGCACCATCGAGTGCAGGGGGAAATCCTGTTTATATATGATGTAGTGGGGCGATACCAGCAGTAATATAAGCTCCCCAAACAGCAATTCTGGCCACGCAAGATGGGATACTGGTCCAGGAAATATTGACCAGCGACTTATACCAGAGTCGATCGTCTCAGTCCTCAAGGATAGCATCGCATCTGTGTCCAGCTTCGAATAGGACATATACTAATGATTCTTAACTGGACGATTACTAATATTTACTTAAACGACAATCCACACATTTCCACCCGAAACACAATTGTTGAAAAACAATACTTTCACGGCAGAAATGGGTGTGGCAGTGGTACCGCCCCAGGCGAATCGTATAGAGGTTCTACTAATGTGTGGTTAAAAATCGCATCATGTCATGGTCGGACCGCAACACTTTTGGTAGTCTGTCGCTCGGCCGGAGACGACGCAATTATTCAGTAGATGAATTAGCGAACGGGCATTTAGTTTCTTCTAGTAACACTAGTACGATATATAAATATTTATATAATATGTATTTTTGTATTTACGTATGTATTTGTGAGTAGATATTTATGTTAAGCATATGTATATATTTATGTTAATTTTACTTTTCATTTCATCCACTTCCAGTTTGTTCCACTGCCGCAATTTTTTATATCCGCACTGACAGGGAACGTCTATACTGGCAGGCATTATGTTTTATCCTAAGTTCATTAGTTTATAGGGTTTATATACATAAATAAATAAATGATTTTTTTAAAAAATAACAGTGGCTTTAAATAGTCATTGCAGAGTATGGACACCTGTAACGAACTTTGAACAGGACCTAACTAATTAGAGGTCCACTGCAGGGACCTTTCCTAACATCTCGGGAGGCCTGAAGCATACTCTACCACGCTGTTCCAGTGCGGATTGGTAAACGGCCTAGTGGTCAGCCCTAGCGTCAGAAGTTCAAAGGCCTTCGACAAGGCTTATCGAAAATGATCTGCGACAGAACGCTCCTTCCGAAGCATGGCAGCATTTACGAAATTTTCCAGTAGCGGTCCATCATCTAACTCCCCACCGCGGCCGTCGATGCTGTCGATCAGTTAAGATTGATACAAGCCGCGGAATTGTTAGCTCCTCGCTCGCTCGTGCTTATTTAATTCCTTACCTCGCTTGAAGTCAGGTAACAGATCCGGGAGTCTGTGCTGTCAATAGAAGCCTGCTGCACGATGCCGTAGCGTGAGGACTCGCGATCGCTGGTGTATTCGGAGCGGACGCTGTCCTGCCGGTCGAACACGCCCCTGAAAGTTGACCTATAAGTTAAGGACGCAGTCAACCAACAGTTTATTGTGAACACATCCAATAACATGATTGACTAGGATAAGGGATCCCTGCAACATAGACGTAGCAAGACAGAACAGACCATAGAATCTTTTCCGACAGATTCCATTCAAGTACTCGTTGGAAGTTTCATAATACGTAGTAACAATTTAAAAAAATTATTAATTCACAGATTCTTTAAAAGTTAGATATTATAACCTAACCTATTAATAACCTATTCGTTAAATGGGAATGTAAGTTTTGGCACTGAACGCCCAAAATATAGAACTTGTTAAATGGTTTTGTATTAAATTATGTAAAAGATTGAGATCCTTACATCTTGACATCGATATTTTGCCGCGAAGAAAGTAATGAAATCTATTAGATTTTGTAGTAACTATCGTACTTACTCCAATAGAAAATGGGTAAGTGCACCCCGAACGAAAAATAAATGGTTCTTTTGATAAATATTTGATTTGTTCGTAGTGACGCACATTCATATAGAATAAATAGCTTTTGGTGGTCTATTTTGCTTGATATAAAATAGATTTTTGGTAATATCATGTAAAACTACCTGCAGCTACAATAGCTGACGTTTGTCCAAAATGTATCATAGTAATGTTCGCCCTTGTATCCAAATATAAGAAAGTGTTTTAAGTGTTTCAGTTTTTGACTTGTTTGTGATGAATACGCTTTCTATTTCCTGCCATACAATACAATACAAAATCAATTTATTGTACACCAGGCAGAATATGCAATTTAAGAAATGACAGCACATGTATACAATATGCGGTCTTATACTTCACATATCGACTACAACCGGACTAGCACACGAGCTTGGACTTGATATCCTTCAGTTGCTATTGACGACTTGCGGCAGTATCATTAAGTAGACATCGTTTTTCGCAAGCATCACGGACTGATTCGAGCGCATTGAGATTAAATTGTATGATAAGGAACTGGAAGTGAGGCGTGATATGTCATTGAGTATTTCTATTCATTAATTAGGAGTAATACTTTAGGTAAGGCAGACGCCTTTGGTACGTGCCCTGACTTTGCTCAATGGGGTTCTGGCTATGAAGACGAGTCTTGATTTGTTTTGATCTACGCTTGCTGTATTTCGCGGAGCAGCCAGCAAGTACGTAAAAATATAAGTAAGTAAGTAAATTAATAGTCAGTAAGCTGACGCATTAGGTTAAGCCTGTAATGTTTACTTATAAGTAAGAGAGTAATAAAATAAAAAAAAAAATCTCTCTCTCTTAGTAAAATTGAGTGAATAATTATCCTTCTCGTTACGATAAATGTAAATATAAAAAACATAAGCCTCCATCCATGTTGGCAGACAGTTTTGTCGAAGCAAATTTGGTTCTCTTTACATTTTCACGCGACATAGAAGTAAATACGAGTATTAACATGTCAAAGTAACTTTAATCCATCCGGTCGGCTCACAAGTATTATTGTATATCAACTTTAAGTTCCATGCTCCGTTAACGCAGGTTAATTGTTTAAGAGAAAATGTATATAAAGACTCCTTACTTTGTCATAATTCTAGAAATCCCAGCTTCAATTATACGAAACACATGTATAATAAATAATGTAAACGGGACTTGCGGATTATACGTAAGTATAAATAAATAAAAGTCAGTTTGAATACTGTGTTGCTGTAAATGCAACTGCAAAACAAACTAGACAATGTGTTTATAAAACATTTAAGCAATTGCCTCGTTAGCAACAACACTCTAAAAAATCTTAATGACACATCTCGCGACGAAACTTCAGGCAGGTGTTGTTATTAATATTTTTTTTAAGTACGTACAATAAATACATACAACATTTAGACGACGGAGAAAAAACGTATTGATAGCCATACGAGTCGTGTAAATATCATGTGCATATTAAATGTACCTACATTGGAACCACAAATCTGAAATTGAAACAAGCGGCGACATTTACATAAATTGGTCGTCTGCCCAAAGTTCCTGCCTATTCCACGTATTTTCGATCTTGTGTCGTAAATGAAACGCAATTATTCGACATCGACTGGAACAGGATAGGGATAACATAAATAGAACCCTGATTTTTATGTTCCGTCCCAAATCCCCAAATTAACGTTCGTTAAACTTGTAATTTTCCCCAAAAAAGCCATAAAGGAAAGGAATCCCGTTTCTTTTATCTTCTATTAGGAGAGTTTATTTTCAGGACTTACTTATAAATAATAGATAAGATTCTAATGTGCCATCAGATTCCACACTCGATCATTTTATAATGTATGTGTACTTAGCGTAATGGATGTAGAACGCAGCTGATTCTTTGTTATTATTCACTATGAATTCGCAAGTAATTACGAGAGGATTTTGAATAGAAAGACGTCCGAGCTCGTCTTACGAAGTTCTGTAAAGTTAAGTCTGTCTTTTAATATAGAATTTCTGGCTGAAACATTGCGAGAATTAATTAACATTTCCTACCTTATTTGCATTACTATTTCGGTTTCACTTTAATAATTATTACACTTATAAGAAATTGCGAGTAAGAATTAGTAGTTTCTGTTTTAAATTTGTTACATTAAGCCTCTTAGTGATAAGAAAATAATAAAGAACTATATTAAAATTATAAAATACAACAGCTATTTAACCAAATTAACTAAAACATAGCTTTGAAGAAAGTCTTAGAAAGTGACATTTGAACAGTGAAGCGATTAGGAAAAGCGCTTTAGATTAATGATTCGTAAGTATTGATGCATGTCATGTAGCTGCGTAATGATTTCTAAAATTACAATTCAAATTCAAATTACGATGAGTACCAAATTATAGACTATTTCAGCTTATTATTCGAAGGTCAGTCGAGAGCAGCTGCGACGTTCTAATGCGGAGTACCTGAAACTTACAAAAGTTGTACTTACCGTTGCTCAAAGCTATCATTGCGGTTGCTTCTATAACCGGAATCGTTGAGGCTTTCTTCATGGCGCAGGCTGGGCAAGGAGTCCCATGGAGAGCGGCGGGGCCCGGGTGGTGGAGCACCACGCCAGCCGTCGGAATGTCTGTACCACGCCGAGCGGGCTGATTCGCCTATGCACGACGCACAACGTGATGCGCTCACGAAACTGCGATGGAAACATTTTCTAATGCTTTTGACATGTCAAGTGAATGTAATGAGAATGGGACTGGTTTAGTATATTTGAGAATGGAAACATGACAATGGGTAGAAGAAAGATGATAAAGGAAATAAAAGAATAATAGCTAATTAAAGTTAAGCTACGTAAAGTATCGAAGACGAAAAGTTTCATTTACAAATTGTTTGATTTTTGAGTATTTTGTAATTGCAATCATTTAGCAAAAATTAATATTTTCGAATTTAACTTCACTATCAGTGTTTGGCGTGAGACAAAAGCCTTTAAGTTAACCTGATTCAAAGCAATCTGATGTTTAAATTGAAGGATCTGCTAATACACACAATGTTCATGAAAAAATTATAGTTATACCATACATTTGGAAGCCTGTAGGTATAAGTTCAGTTCGGTAAAATCAGTTCCCAGATTTAAAACGCACAATTACAACACTTAAGTCCCTGGAAATGTAAATGCTATAAGAGTACGTAGATTGTTCGAAGGCAACTTCAATAACATATTGAAATATTTAAACGATACTTTATTTTCAGAACATAGTTCAATTTAATTTTATTGGAACGACAGCCCTTACTACCTAGGTACCTACTCACAAAGCGCCTTAGTTTGTAAATGATGTCCATTATTAAAATTTAAAAACGACAATTCAAGTGTTTGGAACCGGTTGCCTTTGCGATAAAATAATTGACTCTCTGTCAAAGCTTTACGTTAAAAGCTCCTAAACTACATTTTAAAGAGGATTTATTTTCAAATACTAACATTAATAAAATGAAGGTTTTTAATTATATTTCTAAATCCTTACTCCAAAGTCTAATCCCTCTCTAAAAGTCTAATCTCTAAAAATTATATGAAATACATATATAATTTCACGTTGCAAGCGATGATAACTCTATATCGGCTTCTTATGACTTGAGTACAAGGTCGGGGTTTGAATGCCCGACTTATACCGCTGATTTGTCGCAGGTATATGCATTTTAAGCATTGCGGTAAAGGAAATCATAGTGATGATACTTGTACGTCTAAAAGCTCATCCGCCCGCAAGCATAAGAAATGTATGTAAAGGGCTTATTATTATACGTCCTGCACAGGCGGCCCGCGGAAGTATGCCCTCTCTTTACTCTGTTCAGTATATACCAGAATATCAGACTTCGAAGTCCACTAAAGCCGATGCAAAACCTTTCGATGCGCATAAATTTAACACGGCCGAAGTTGCAGGTAAACATTAGTTTATAATATGAAAATATTCACATCCGTTCCAACATTGCAGAAATAAATCTCATTTCAAATGAAATTTTCGACGATCCTCCAGGGCCCAGATCTACTTCGTGTCTGTTGTGATAGGTACCCGCTCCGAATACTATTATGCGTTTAATCCCGGCTTCAAATGTTGGCCCCAACGTTCGTACGAACGTTGGCAGGTAATTACGCGAGGCCTCCACGTTGTACTGAAATTGTTGTTGGCATTTGTATAATATATTACTGAGTGCGCATTATTGAGTGCTCGCGACTTTGTCTGTATGAAATTTCATAATAGGGAAAATTTAAATTAAAATATGGCTAAAATGTCCGTAATTTTATTGTCTACAATGATATCGAAGTACATTTTTCGAAAGTCTACCTAGACTTTTACACTAAGTGAAAATGTTACAATGTGCGAGCGAGATAGATGCGGAATATAATAGCTCTCTTAAGGGCTATAATAAAAAAACTGTTTCAGATATTGAGATAAAACAATAAAACTATACACTAAGTTAGTGTACCTTCTACGGTCCCTGAAAATTTCATCAAAATCCGTTCAACGGTTTCGGAGCTTTTTCGCGGAAAAAAAACGCAGAGAGACGGACAGACAGCCAAAAAATTCTAAAAATGGTTGCTTATGTTTAGGTATATAAATATTTTCATACTGACCATAATTTTAATATCACAGATTTTAATATCCATGTTTATTTATTAGTAATACCTAATTGATGAATTTCTAAAAAGTATTATAATACCTCTTGGTGTGTTCACTAAATAAAGGAAGGGAAATATCCGCTAAGTTGTGAAAACATCGCGAGCGTTCTCACTTAATAGAATATAAAATCAAAACGAGTCTGACAACTGCCAAGCGTCTGGATCTGTTTCATTTTAAGGTGTCGGGGCTTGGGTACTTAAACGGAGCTGTTCACATTACCATTACACGATAAACTGCCCTCAATGATTTCTTTACTTTGTGACATATAAATAACAGATTGTCGTGATAACTGGAAGAGCCTGAGACAAAGGCCGTTAAAAACAAAAACAGACCTCATGACATAGCCGGAACGCGCCCGTGCCAACATAATGCTTCAGATGCTGCAGATTCATACATAACTGCGCGGGTATCGCTTTCTTAAACAACTTACTATTAAACAACTTGCATATCGCAATTATATTTTTGTAAGAACTTTTATTAGGTAACCGACCAGAAATTTAGTGCTATTTAACAGGTATACAATAGTATATCTATTTTACTACTAAAGGATTCGTGAGTGTTCGTATTCAATTTAGATGGGATACAATTTTAGCTTGGACCGAAACTAGACGGGCAATCCCGATAAATCAACGAGAGTATAGCCGCGTACCCATTTAAAATGAATAGTATATCTACTTGTTGGTAAACACGTTGTTAATATACAGACAGAGGTTTAGTACATAATGGTATGTAATCGTCACAGCTGAACTTTTATAACTGTAATAAACTCGTGACGTGCCCTTTGAGCACAACCGTGCGACCCTGAAAACGTTTATGTGACATACATTTGTGTTTCCTACATAATAAGCATACGTGACTTGAAGGGAATGTCCATTCAGCTTAAATATTTAATGCTCCTAAATGTCGGGCCTGCAGAGATGTGTGATTTCTGTGTTAAGTGGTGTGGCATATAAATTTCCACGGTTACAAACCAATAACGAAGCCCTGAATGAAATTAATAATTTTTTTGAAGTCAAACTTCTTTAACCGGATTACATACTTAATTGATTGCGTGCATAAAGATCTTATGACCGAGAAAGTATTTCTATGAGCATCCGAAGTATAGCTGCTCTGTGTCTCTTTCATTTTTTCTCTCTCTCTCAAACACTCTATAAACGATCTCTGCTAAAAACTACTTACTGCGTCTTCACATACTTCAATTTAGCGTAACCAAAATGAACTATCGCCATTTAGGTATCACGCACAAAGTGTTTAGACTTAAGTATCGCGTATCTTACTTAAGTAAAGTATCGCGGGTGTTTAGACTTGAGATGACTATATTTTGTTAATATTTGGCGTGATTCAATTTTGTAAATCACGTTTACGAATGTACGTTGTAGTTTACATAAATAAGGGAGATGTTTTGTTTCTGGACTGTCACATTGTTCGTTACCATTTTCATAAGTTTCGGGTATTAATAATTAATTTTTATTTACAACCTATACCATAAAAATTGTAGTTCTCATCCGCGTGTACACAGTAAAAATGGCAGGCCTACATGCTTCTGCTATTTTGCTATTTTGCGTGGCAGGGTTTCGAATCCCGGACCCCCCGAGTAGG
>DWLO01001350.1:0-15284 GCA_018245335.1 Dalla quadristriga
GATCATTTTCTTATAGGTCAAAGTCATCGAGAAAATGATCTCTTCCAGAGTGGCGATTTATAGACCATGTATCGTAGAAGAGACCGCATATCATCAGACTCGCTTCTTAAGCATATACAGATCATAATAAAAATGCTATACCGTCGGGACCTCTTTATAAGAAGCTTAATTTTAATTCCTGGGAACGTTAGAAGAAAATCTTTTTAAATCTCTACAGAATAGGATTTAGTTTTACGCGGTTGTATGGTCAACGAAGTAGGTAATCTGGAACGACCAACGCTTAAATACTAGGTCCGGTGCTTTTGATTGTTTTATGATGTGGAGGCGAGAAACGGTCAGTCTGTTGGCGAATGAGAGTTGCAAACGGGCGCAAGCTAACCACGGAACGTAATCTCTATATAAATTCACAAATTAAAAAGGCTTTTCACTATGACCTCGCTGGAAAGCTATGTACGGTCTATTAAGAGGGAAAGCGTAGCCTAGAAAAAGGCATATCGCTGTAGACTTCAGGAGGTCCAAGTTATAACAGGCCTGGGAACACAGAAGCCGGCAAGGGATTCCTTGGCGGTACGAGGGAGGAACGATGAAGCAAATCCTTTTTTACTTAATATTTGGAATGTCTACAGGATAGGTCTGAACCTTAGGTGGTAGAAAATGGGCATGGTGGAATCAGTTGTAAATCTTTTTCACATTCGCTCTTCTAGGCGGGTCGGTGATCGCAGTAGACGCTGCTGTTCGCTGTCCGTTATATCCCCGTAGGCGCCTCGTACGACACCCGCGACTTCTCGCGGAGGAGGGTTGGTGACAATTGTATTCTGTTCTGACGTCAACACGGCGTCTTCCGTATACTTAGACGCTGCGTATATTAGGAGTTATTTTCGGTCGAGAGAGCCCATTACCGAAATCCAACTGCCCGCGTTGTCATGTATTCAAAGCATGTCTAGCTGCAGACGCGCCCGGATCTGGCCTTTGGGCTGCGCGTGCCAGGCAGCTCGTGGTTGATAACGCATCTTGACAGGGAAGGGGGGGGAGGGTAGAGGGGCGTCCCGGCCCGCTACCTGCTGCCCGTTACCTTCGTAAATAGACGCTTACACGCCCGTACCCCTGTGCTAGAACTTCCAGTGCCCCGGAATGGATGTACACAGCAGACTGCCCACGAAACGGTACGCGCTATTTTTTAGTTTTCAACATGAAGCTAATTTTCAGGATGGCACAGGTGTGCCCAATTAGTTCTTCCTGTGCACTTACCAATGTCAGAAGTCCTTGCTACACCACCGTAGGATTTTTGAAACTACTTGGCAGTCCTAAGCCCCACAAACTAGGAGACCTATTTCATCTAAGTTTGTTCGGCGACGCTTAATCGCGCCTCAAGGGCAGACTTGAAGCTTCGCGTACGTCTGCCCGACACCCTTCAAACGAGGCCGCGGTAACGCCTCCGCGCCAGACATTACCGTGATGATGATACCTCTAAGTAATTTGATTAATATTTGTAAAATAGATATTAAACCCATAACCATATTTAGGGATCGGATAGGGGTGTATTGAAATTAGGATTGGTTGGTGAAGACGGGCAGAAGTCCAGTAAAAACCAGCCGTTCGAGCAAAGCAACGTGTCTCCCCGGTTCCGACCACCGTCGCGGAGATGTAGCAGCCGACAACGACTTCGCAGCGGCAGCGCGCGCTCCGACAAGAAACCCCAGCTCGCCCGCATCTCGCCGCTGGTGTAAAAAACTCATTATCTCGTACGGTTTCGGCGGCGTTGGCCAAACTAGTACACTATCGATCTTTCTCGAACGTGCCACACAAGCATAGCTACGGCTGCGAGCTCATGGTCGCCGGGCGGCGCGGCGCGCGGCTGCGGCACCGCCGTGCGGCGCGGCCCGTGGGATACACTCGCCGGAGCTCCCTGCGATCGAATGCGGTGATAGCCGAGCGGTACTTAACTTGGTCCGAGATGCGCAAACCATGCACGTAATTCTGACTTCCTCATAGTTTTGTGTATAATAAGCACTTAAATATCAACTGCTTTAACGGAGAAGGAAAACATCGCGAAGAAGCCTGCTCGCTTGTGAGTGTTTACATTGTTCTCAAGCGCGTGAAGTCTGCCAATCCGTACTTGGCCAACATGATCGGTAAAGGATTTACGTGGTCGCAGCTGTGGGAAGAATGGCTGCAGCGAATATTACTTTACCGTAGGTAACATCAGCTGAATTGTATTCCAGGACAATCATTCTGTTGACAGTTTTTTAAAATTTAGAAAAGCTTTATGGAAAATTTAAAATTTTCTCAAAGCTATGGACTTCGTCAATTTGACTACCATGGAAAATGGGTTTAAGCCTGCTGTATAATCTTTAAAATTATACCCTCGATTTACAAATGGAATGAACCGATTTGAATGCAGTTTGCTTATAAACCATCGTGCTAAACAAATGACCCGAAATGTAGTCGCAGCAATCCAACTTTGAATCGAAGCATCGGTCTGAGCCACGATGTCATGGACAGACCCGGATGGAAGGGAAGGAAACTGATAGTATTTTCGCACCGGAGAAGTGCAGACGCAGGAGGAGCGCCGGCCGGCCGCGGGCGACTCCGCGACGGAACAGATATTGCGGAACGGAGCTAATCGGAAAAGTGTAAGCTGAGCTGCCAAAATTTGTGCAACATGTTGTCGTCGGTGGGCGTTGCCAAACTGGCGTCGCTTAGCGCCGCTGGGATTAGAAAGTGACAAGTTTTTGCCGGCGAAGCGAGAGCTACATTTATTCTGGTCTAGTTAGAAGGGACCGGGAACAAAAGACCGGCTATTGTCGGCGATGCTCTAAAAAAGGTTCGATGTAATTGGCTCGCAATAATTACAGAGCGGAACGGATCGCCTAGGACTAGTTTTAGCAATTTAATTCGCGTGACATTAGCGCTCCATAGTTTTTAAGCGATTTCTCTGCCGGCGTCGAGGTAGAGCGAAGCCTAGACTTGCTCGCGCAGAAACTTCCTCGTCGCAAAAACTCCAATCACCATGAGTCTGAGTATTGCCGAGTCTTGTGATGGAATCGCCGCAACGAACACAATCGTTTCGAAATTTTTTACAGATAGATCATTTACTTGGTAAAATTCAAGTGCACGAGCGGTGGTTACGAGTAATTATAGAATCGCCGTGTGCGTTAACCGCTTAGATGCAAATGTATGTCTGCTCCTTGTGCTTACTGACGCCCGTGGCCACTAGGGACAACCTCGTTCGGGAATGCAGGACCGCCATACAATAAGCCATCATGATTGTCATATAAGCGAGGTCTCGCCTGAGGAATGAGAGTTCGGGCTGGGTCGCCTTCGGTACTACAGTGCCGCAAACCACACCTTTCCGACGGCGAATTGCATGAAAAGCAAATTGTTCACGGCAGAAGTGGGTGTGGCGGCGTGCCCGCCCCGGGCGGACGGGCGGACGGGCGGCCGGGCGGACCGTATCACCCGTCCAACAATACTGGGCTCGACCCATGCACACTGGCGCGGCGTGAGGTTAGCAAACCAAAATGAACGCGATCGCGGGGACTCGCGCTGTGTGTGGAAAGCGAAATATGCCACGGGCGCCATTTCAATATAGCTTATATTATATCCTTTTCCACTTGGCACTCCGGTAAGCTACAGATGATACCATTATATCTGTATTGATCGATTCTGCTGGGATATACAGAATTGCGCTCCTTCGGTTCGGCGACCAAACGTGTTCTTGTGAGCTCTCGAGTTTCCCACGCAAGAGAAAAATCTAAATTATCCGGAAAGTTGTGCGTCTGATGAAGCTAGACAACGGTCGACAGTGAGTCCGAAAGCAACGAAGTAGAAGAACTGGCTAAAGGCCGAGCCGAAATTGATTTGACTCAGTAGGATCAGTGGCGTGCACAGGATAAAAATACAGGCTAGGCACTGTACCTACGACATGTAAAATACTCGACATAATAATAACCTTACCTTAAATTCTTCGACACGCGTTGACCGTCTCGATTCACCTCTATTATCCAGTATGTAATTGATTGATGACAAGTAAAGGTGAATTTGTAAATCAATTCCGTAGGGTAGGCAGTGCTTATTTGCATGTATGGAATGCACGCCCCTGAGTATGATAGATTGGGAGTAGGACTAATTTTTGATATTTACAGATTGAATGCATTTGAAGAAGAAGAACCACAAGAAGTGGAACAATGGTCGGTGATACTGATCCATCACTACTACATGGTACACACTGATGGATCAGCGGGATCGCTCTCAGTCCCCGCGGTGTCGGGTGAGGGCGCCGCGCACGCACCGCCGCGGCCGCAAGGCGCGCGTGACGCCCGTCGCGTGCACGCTAGGGCCGTGACTCACGCGTCGGATACGTATCCGACACAGCCATTCTCAATCGGCCGTTTGCATCTGAATAAATTTTGGTTCTGTGATATTATGTGAAAATTACTGATAAGGCTTAGGACTGTTAGGCAACTGGACTAGGCAATGTTTGCTTCGATTTTAAGTTTTAACATTTTTCTTTCAATTCATAGGCATAGGTTTTCGGATTTGTTTTAAGTACGCGACGGAGCAAAAATCCCACCGTACCCCAAGATCGCAGGCTTCATTAGTTGAGATCGGTCGCATGCGCCGGTGCTTTGGGGACTAAGATCTTGTAAGTGTTTGTGTACAGATACATTCGATCATCTTTTTTTTCGCTTACGACCTGCGATGTTTTTAACGTCATCCCCGGTAGAGTCGTGCACACGCGCGGTCCCAAACGGCCGTGGGCCGCGGGCCGCGGGCCGTGGCCGCGCCAAATCAATTTCACGTCCGACGGCGCCGCAAGTCGGCCGGGATTGTGTTTCGCATTAGCGTCGCCGGCTGTTTGTTTAGCTTCGGTGTTCACGTCGGAGCCCGAGGAAGTATTCCACGACCAGAAATAACTAAAACATCTGCGGCTCCGCGTCGTCGCTCACCTCGTAAATCAGACGCGATCTTTTAAAAAATGTCGAACGCGACGCGCGACCCGTCCGCGGCTGCTCGCCGGGCTGGCCGCGTATTGCGCTTGTGTGGCCAACGCGTAGGGGCGACCTACAGGGTCAACTCCGGTAGGGTCGTTTGTGCCCGTAGACGGTGAGCACTGACCGCATACCGTTAGCTGGCTCGCTCGTTAGTACTTCGGCCAGAAAAAAATAACAGATCCACAGTCCGCGGTAGTCCCCGCCGTTCGTAACTAGCCTTGCGTGTCAGTAGTCGGCATGGCTATCGCACCCTTCCAGCCGAAATGCAAAAGACGATAAGGGCAAACACGGTGGCGGCGGCGCGCGGCGGCCGCCCACGCGACCGCACGCAGGGTCTACCACCCGCGAGCCCGTGGCCAGCACGATCTTAATGAACGCCTCGGTATTGCCAAATTCAAAATAAATACTCCAAGAATGCTGCAACCGTCCATTTGCACAACGCTTATCGATACAGGTCGATACGGCAAAAGAAATAGAAATTGTCATTCGCGTAGGTTTTCCTCGCGAGGAATGCCAAGTACCGAGATTGGCATCGGCGGAATGCTTCAGTTTTTGCGCTGAAGCGGTTTTTGTGACCGATTAGGATTTTATGAGATGGTTAACGATACGACGATACTTTATTTATTAACTGGCCGCCTCGCCCGCCAGGTGATACAGTATAAAACTTTTTGTATAAAACAGTTGGACTTGAAGCCAAGTCCGACGCTGTCCTGACAGAGATTGGGATCTGTTACTCTTCTTTCCTGCAGTGGTCCAATCTACTTGGTGTCAGCACATCGTGTTCATGAGGGCTTGGTGAACATTTTATGATAGGCTGACGGCATACCTCACTTGGACGCTTTTATGGTTATTTTGGTCGAAAACCGCACGTCCAACGAAAATGCTAAAATGCGGTCCGGCCGCCAGTTCCCCAGTAGAGGTTGGGATAAATGGTTACAATAAGAATGAATAGGCCTCGCTCCCCGTTCCTGCCCGCCCGGTTATAATGGACACAACGAAAAGTGGAGGCATCGTCTCACGCCATCTTCTAGCCTAAACCGTATTTGTATTCAGACGGGAAGGGCATTTCGCCTGGTATACCGACAGCCATACTCCGGGCGCTCGTAATAGTCAACAGGAGCATCGAGTGTCAACACATTCATGTTCTGCTCGGGACCATGACCGAGTTTCAATTCGAGACTGTTCACAGATAGATGTCGCAGTGGCCCCGCGTTATTCCTGCTCTATAGCCACTTCCAGGGCATGAAAACGTGATGTTTGCTCACGCTCGAACCACGGAATATCTTTGCGGAGAGTATTCGGAGGTCAGGTTTATGTAGTTGGATTCGTTGCTCTGTAACTAGAAAGCTTCGTTGCAATCGGCCCGACCGACGCGTACGTGTTAGACAACTACATAGAGAGTGATCAGAAGGTCGTTATGTGTAACGATGGGTAACGCAGTTTTCGTGTTAGGGGAGACTGGCATCCGACCTCGCTCGGGGTGCCGGCGCTCCGTGGGGCTCGGGGAGCCGCGTGGCGATCGATTGCGCCCCTGCCCTGGCGCCCCGGGAGCCGGGACACGGCCCCGCTGCGAACGCTGGAATGAACCGAACGTAGGGTTACTTCGCCAAGGACAACCGAGTAGTGCAACTGTTTGAATGATTCTATGTATATGATACAGTACGCAGGTGACGCGGGGGCGCGCTGACCGCGGCGGGCAGTGGCTCCGGGTCCGATCCGTGTAGACAAATGTCTGTTCCCAGAGTTCGGGCCTTTATGATGCACACAATGCGAGGATGCGAGTGTCAAAGGGATTATTCCGTATTCTCGTGCCTAAAAACCTCTGGAGCGCTCTCCTCCGGTCCACTCCGCAGTGCTCCAGTGATTGGTATTCAACCAAGTGCGAAATCATAATTTCAAATGCTTGAAAAACGGTACCTTATCGGTATTATCCCTTATAATCATCATTATAAGCGATAATGTGGCTGTTGCTGTAATTACTTTGTGTGTACAATAAAGTGTATCTATCAACTTAATTATTTCGGGTCTCTGATACGGAGATCAATAATGGGCGCCTGTTTTTAGTGCGTTTCGCTTTGACGCGCATTTCGTACACTCACTGTAGGTAGTGCCTAAGTTTTCGCAAATCGATGTTAACAAAACAAATCCGATTCGTCTCGGAGCAAACCGTGGATCTCTCGTAACGCGGCTGCAAAAAATTGTTTTTGGAGGTTCCGAAAGGTAGCCGATACTGCCGGGCGCGCATTCAGGCGGCCACCCCGGCCCGCGGGGGACTGGTTGTCCAGCAGCGTCAACTGCTCAGCGCGCCCTCTGGTGGTTCGCAAGAGCTGGAGTCGTGTTGCCGCTTGACAACAACAACCCACGGTCCGGTGTGCGCCTTCTTTCTGACCTAAGAAGTTAATTAGGCAATCATTTTATGACCGGTCGCCTGTCTGTCGTCGAACCTCCTTGGGTATGCTTTTGTGGAGCACCGCAAAGCTGACTATCGGACCACCGCGACAAAGTTGTTTTAAGTGTAAGACCACTAATCCGTAGTGAATCTACATCAAAATTGGCAGTAAACGTAGCCTTGGTTGCAGGTGCCACGGTAGTAATGGGCAGACAATCTCGTCAAATTGTCGCTGATGGTGCCGCCGGTGTAGCGGGTGCTCCGGCATGCCGGCGACTCCCGCATACCCGCCCGAGTGTTCGGTTATCCCAGCTTCACTTAAATAATTCCCGAGGTTTTGAACCCTTGCAGAGGCTCACCACCCAACCTCGTCCCGGCAGACCTTTAACTACTCACACTGAATGCTCGTTGAAAGGTATCTTTGTGTCTGTTTGGAATCTGGTTTGCCTGCCGCTTTTAAGGTTGCGTAGTCTGAGTAAGGAACCCTGTGGTCGAGGCGTTTTGGAGTTATGCCTTTTGCTATGGTGTGAGAGTAGCACATGGGGAACATTCTTATTCGTACAATAATATTTCGGACGCGTGAGCCGATTCCAATATACCGAAATTACTAATCTTCAACTAAAAAAAGTCTAATTTTAATTGGACCATCGATGCCACAGATTTACCGAGATAGAATACTCAATTGTTCAGTTGAGAATTTTCTCATAATCATTCGAACTTTCCAGTTACGGAGTTGTCCTTGAAAGGTTCCCGTTGAATGTTTTAAAGCGTACCGATTTTGACTCGTAATTATTAAATTGATTGACTTAGAAACTCGCACTTAGTAATTAGCCGTACCTACTGGTGCACCCGAGCCTAGAGTAAAATGAACGAAAATGATTCACGTCTTGCAAGGAAAAGTATTCAAGATATATTTTTGTGTGAGAGCAGACAGCAAAGTAAGTACGGCACCCAGCGCCGCGCGGTCCGCTCGCACCCGGCCGGCTCCGAGCCCACAAAAAGTTTGAAAAGCCGGGCCCGAGAATAAATTAGTGCTTATCTCGAACAATCCCGCGGCCGCGCGGCCGGCCGGAAGCGAGCGGCGGAAAGGACACGGCGACCGCGCCGCGACGTAACGGCGGTCCCCGCGCGATCGGTTCGTTCGCCTTTTAATTGCGCGCTAAAATAAACATCTAGCCGGCAATTAAGTTGGCTGCGGCATGACGCGCCGTGACCTCAGGCGGGTTGTGCAAGCGGCTTGGTTTCCGCAAAGCGCACACAATTATACGAGGAGCGCGCCTGCACTCGCGCCTCGCACGCCGCGCGAAGGCCGCTGCCGGT
Organism: Dalla quadristriga; assembly: GCA_018245335.1. NCBI lineage: Eukaryota > Metazoa > Arthropoda > Insecta > Lepidoptera > Hesperiidae > Dalla > Dalla quadristriga. The sequence continues at coordinate 8,704 of DWLO01001350.1, forward strand.
TGCCACCTGTGCGCGGCGCTGCTGCGGCGCCGCTGCGGAGCTGCTGCGCCCCGCCTGCCAGCGGTCCGCGGTCTCGCCCGCTCGACCGCAACGTTGAGAGGACTATCACATATACGAGTATATCAGTCTCTCTCGCCCGCATATTCTAACAGTTTCAACGATTGTAAAAGTCTAGGTAGGTAGTCATTTGAAAAAAGAACAATGATATGTTGACAATAAATTTACGGACATTTAAGATATATTCAAATTTTTGATGATATTATTATATGCCGCTGTTCAAGCAAATAATAGCGTTAATCTCGCTGTGAGTGTAAGGGCCCGCGGGCACTATGCTTTTGTAGCCGCCAGTTGTGGCTATTCTGTCGAGCGATATGAACGTGGAAGATTCTTCTATTTCAAAAGTTATTGTGCGGAAACGTTTCGGTGCATATAATACGTCTGGCTGCGTAGAGTATGGCCGGACTTTCGGAGACTGAGGCAGCCACATACAATTTGCCTTGTCTCGTCTGGTTGCCATATAATTATATGAATTCTAATTACTGAAGCTGCCTAGTGCGCGGGCTCCAATACGCTCCCACACGTTGGACTGACTGCTGCAGCCAGGCCGCCGAGGCCGCGGGGGCCCTTAATCCTGTGACAGCTAAGCCGCGCTCGCTGCCGCCCGCCGCGCGCCCGCTCGCACTCGCGCCGCGGGTCGCGCTCCAGTGCCGAGGACGGCCGAGCTCGCCCGAGCGCCTCCGAACGTCTGTGTTTGGATTTATATCGAAAACTACCGGTTTTTCCCGACTTTGCCGACTTATCTCACGCAACGCAAGTGCGTTAACGCGGCAACGTCACCTGCTCATTCTTTTTAATGAGTATAATCAGGGATTGACCTACTCGTGTATCTCGAAGCTCGGTATGATGTCTGAACGTGATCGAGTTTCTAGAGTATTTCGACTAAATTGTGCACTTCGGATGTGACATCGGTGGCACACTATGCAAAACTAAACAAGTCCAGAAGAGTTTTAAATTGAAAAAAAATCTACACGAGACGTCTGCTTACTAAGTGTAGAGTACCTGCACATACAGCCCCAGTGGCCGGCATGGGTAGCATGCGGTACAACACAGTCGCAGTACGGAACTGATCGGAATCGGGAGGACGCAGGGCTAACTCGATCGCTCGCGGGGCGGCCCGGCCGGTAACTCAATCGTCGCGTGCGGAACGCTGAGTTTAGAAGGATATTTCAATTACCTAAGATTCGATTGCGGCGCGCGGCCGACGGAGGTGACGCGATGCCGGCAGTGCGGGAGGTTACGATAAATGTGCAGATTAGTCATTACGGCTATAGGGGGCGGGTGGCCACTGGCCGGCTCGTGTGTACCTTGCTTTTTCTATACAATCAATATCAAGAAGTAAAACTTCTTTATCAGCACTGGGGGAAAAACTATGCTAACAGCCATTCGACGTTTATCATAGCTGTTAATGGGCGGCACTGAAATGTGGGACTGCAATGCCGTTTGCCATGATTATGTCGATTTTAAAAAGCTGCGTTACGGAAACGATGGTTACGGAAGTGATCATGAAAAAACACTCGAGTGAAGTAGCCAATGCAACTCGTGAACCTGTGAACAATCTGGATATAAGTGGGTCACGGAGCTTTCCGTCCGAAACGCAAGAATGTAAAACTATCCTAGTTCGATATGGGTCGGACGGCAGGACCCCGTCATACCTACGAGTACCAGGAGATTGCCTGCTCTCACGGCCGGAGACATAGTGGATCACACAAAATAACTTTCGTCGTGCGACACCGAGTTGTAACTAGTTCCAAGTTTTTCCATGCAGCCCGCGCGCCCCGCTCCCCTAATCCTTTGTCGACGCACCTAAATGCCGAGAGCGACGAGTGCCCCAAATTTCTTGTCGGCATGTCCGTACCTCGGTACATACCTACTCGTGTCGTAGGTATGTCGGCTTACACTTACAGCGGGCCCAGCGGTGGCTAGCTACACTTGCATTTTGTAATTAAACCGTGCTAAATATACCGCCGTCGTTGGGTAAAAAGACGTTGCTGATATTTTTCCAAAATTGATATTTCGCTTAAACATAACACAACCGTATAAACCTTACTTTCAAACTTTTTTTTTTTAATTTCGTACAGCGAATTTGTTGGATTCAAGAACACAATTTTTTTTTTCTCAGTTTTTAACTAAAGGTAAAAACGTCTTTTTTCTTTATGACGGCAGGTACTTATAGCTCGGAAATCTTACGATTTTATTCGTCACTCTTTTTTCCCCGCCTTGGCTTTGACATTGAGGATCTATACTCTATACTTTTACGGCGGCGTCATTTAACATCCGAGAGGTCAATTTGGCGTTTATTGCATTTTCTCTTTGATAAACTAGCATGCATACGATTACGTTATTGCATCTCATGGAGCCTAACATGCGCGGCCTGTGTCACGTATCACGCAGGTACCAGCAAATCTTTCAATACTGACCACTATTTGATTTGTGACCTTCATCAAGAGTGTGTAATGTCTCGAAATATTCGAGATAAATGATTTGATTCTTGGTTCTTGATTCTTGATTCTTTGGTCATTCCGCTAGCCGTCCGCGGGACCGAAGATAGTTATCGCGTGAATGCTTTTGTGCTGATAAGCCTAAAATAGATGTGATGCGCAGAGCGTCGTAACTGTATGATGGATCGAGTTGCGGTGGCATCTTTGAACGCAGTTTTTCTTACGTGCTCACGTCTAAAATATATATGATATCAGATGGCATGGTCTTTAGAGATCAAATTTGTGTACACAATTCTAAATACTTTCAGATATTTCTGACCCCTCAATTAATCACCCAGCCCTGCGTCTATTATCTACTGTCCCTACATAATTATAATGTCTGTCTGTACTAATCCCGGAAGGTAATCCCCTAGCGACGTCAATATCTCCATAAAAGGCCCCAGACGTTTTCTTTAGATATGTGTAGTAAATGAACATAGTTACAAACTACGATACATGTAGGTATAAATATACGACCTAAGATTTCATACAGGTCAAAACGGCTCCAAAAAATTATACCTATATAAATTTAGGTTTATTTCTCCTCTTCACATCTGTGTTTCTTTCGATTCCCTGGTTCGATCCCCAGCCGGGGCACACATCTAGTTGGCAGATAAATGTTTGGCGGTCTCGGGTCTTGGTCGTAACTTCTGGGTGTCCGCCACCCGCCAGCTGCAACACGGAATCCTTGTTCGAGGGTGTGAGTGTCTGCAATAATATAATATATACCTACTCTTTATTTCGGACATAGTCCATAGTTGTTAGTATACAGGTGGCTTATATCTTATATCTAAATTAGTATTTAAATTAGGTCATTATTATTTTTTATTTTCCGTAGTCACTGCCACATAACATGATTAAATTCATCAAATATAAAATTGAATGAAATAAAATAACACTACAAAAAACTAATATAATTATTAAATCAAATTAAACTTTTTCTCGCTCGATCTTTTTTGCCGCGCACGCGTATATTGTGGGATGAGATTCCGTCTGAAGTTTTCTTAGTGGACTTTGACATGGGGTTCTTCAAAAGAGGCGCTAAATGAGCTCTCCTCGCTGTTCTTCGAATGCCGCTCCTTTACACACATTTAAGAGCTTCCTCAGCGCGTTGATCGTCCCAGCATCACCATGTCGTCAGCACACTCCTTCAATGTAGCATCCGACCCGTGTGCTGCCGAGTAGTGCCGAGTTCTTCGATGACCTGATTAACATACAGGTTGAACAGGTCTGGAGACGTCAGAAGGCGTACGTCTGTGTAAACCTTCACTTCTTTATAAAAAAGTGACTGTTGTAAGACAAATTTCATAAGAATCTGTGGTGTATGTACTTACATATATTATCCCTTGACTGTATCCCCAAAAAAGCAAAAAGTTATCAGTTGATTTCACGAAATCAATCATGCGTTTGTTTGTCTATCATAATCGGAACACGGCGCGTTCTCGCAAAATCAGTTCTTCCCGAATACCTAACGGGGGAATAAATAAGTGCACCACGTTTGTGCTCGCGTATCGTTAGCCGATTCTTCGCCGAAGATTAATTGGTGGCGGAGGCCGGCGCTCGACGTGCAGAAATTATTGCAATTTGATTGCTAATATCGCCGGGAGTAGGCACCCGGCGCGCGCGCGGACCGGTCCGGCGCGGCGGCGCGGCGGCGCGGCGAGCGCGCGGCGGACCGCGCAGGGCTGCGGCAACGACGAAACAAATTATACTTTGCAAAATCTTTTATTAATTCCGAATTATTCAAAGTTGCTTTGCATGGATTACTAGATTTTGCCCGCGTAAAATTTATATATGTATAATACATAAATAAAAATATCTAATCCCAGCGCCACCTACTGTGAATCTTTTTAACTGGGTCCAATTGTGAATCTTTTTAGTGCGACCCTTTTTGTCTCGCAGTTCAGACTTGTGGCGTGCACAAAACTTACTTAATCTATCTAATTTCGTTATAAATATTTAGATTTATACAATTAAGTACATTGGTTTGGATTATGGTATAGACACAGAGCTTGTAAGTTACACACACGGTAGGTCCCGTGACAATATATAATAGTAGATGAATATTCCCGAGGATTGTTTAATATAATTTTCCGATGTAATAAAACGCGTCCTGTGTAATGAAATTGAAACTGCAATGTCTCGCGTGGCGGCCGCCGGCCGGCTGTAGCGGCGCCGCGCGCCGACCGCTCCCGGCCGGACAGCGCCGGGCCGGCCTAATCTCCGCACAAAGAGCTCTCGTGCCAGTAAACGGGTTCGATATCTCTTACGGTGCAGGCAGTGCTCGAAGCTCCCCTTTATACCCCTCCTGTGAATGCTGGAAGTATGAATGTCCTTGCTGCTGCTCGCGTCGTCGGCGCGTAGTATATTTTCCTGTGTTCAGAATTTTGCACTCGCTTTTAAATAAATAAACGCCCCTCACACCCTCGCACTAGGATTCCCTGCGTTGCCAGTGGCCACGGTGGACACATAGAGAAATAACACAATGTAATACTCCCAAGACCTGAGCGCAAACATTTATCTACAGTCAGTCATTCAAGGTCACGTATGCGCCACGGAGTCATCAATGCTACGTAAATATCCAGTTTAATGTTAAATTCAATACTTAAAAAATCTTCCCATATTTTAACTCCTTGAGAGGGGAATTCCTTAAATTCCCTTTCTAGTGGGCCTTGCTCTATAACGTAACGTTAAATAGAAGAAAAGTTATTCTCCTTTCATAGTTTTGGCTTTGCAAAATTCGTCCTGTATAATCAAATTGAAATAGCGATGTCTCGTGAGGAGCGTATTTGAAGCCGGCGTCTGTAGCGACGCCACCCCGCTGCCGGAACAGCGCCGGCCGCCCGCACTAATCTCCGAAGAGCTCTCGCATCAGTAAACGGCTTTGATATCTCTTCCGGTGCAGTACCTACAGCTCCCGTTACACACACAAATATGTACGTTTTAATTAAACGTTGCTTTCTTTTTGTGCTCTAACAGACTCCAATAGAAGGAGACGATTAATAAGTCAACTGCCTCGTAAAAACTACTCACGAGAAGAGAAAAATAACAGCCGCATTATCTATGCTGAGAGGCACATTGTGTTCGAATTCGGTCGCAAAATTCGGTGGTAAAATAAATTGCGGTCCCTGACTTTTAGCCCAAAAACATTGCTCCCAAGGTGGATTACCATCAGACAAGAGACGGTCATACGGTTGCCAACACTTCAAGGCCATACTAAATAAATTATTTCATTAAAATGTATCACTGAATATATAGTTTTCGTATAAAAGTACTCTCACCTATGATAATGTTACGATATTCGCACATAGTAAGCCACTCCATTGCCCATGTTTCTGCGACGCTTTTCACTGCCGCGTTTTATTGCGTTCCCTTGTCTCGCGGCCGCGGCGGCGTGGCAGCCCTGAGCTCGTAAATCAAGAGCGGAGCGTCGCTGCGCGCGGCTATCCCGCTTCGCTAGCTCGCACCGTGGATGCTGCTACCAATACCTAATGCCTCGTAACTGTTGTAAAGGTTGTAACCCCTCGACAGCCATCCGGCGCATGTAGGAAGGCTCCGGGATCTCTTTAGAACACACCGGTGCCTTCCCTGCACAGTGCCCTGTTGTAACTCTGTGTCAACCCATACCCCTATTTCCAAGTAACGATAATAACAACCCTGTGCCCGCCACCCGCAGCTAGTCACTTTGTACCGTTGCGCGCGCTAGGCGTACAAAAATGCTGAAAGTATACGCCCGTAATAATTGATCTAATAAATCAACATAGCATTCCTTCTCTGTTGCTAGCTACTGATAACGCCACAGTACTGGCTAGTATAATTGCCCTCTTTTACGCCATCTTGCAGCTCTTGTACCATCGAGGCGGCCTTTTGGTAGCTCTCCTTGCGTATGTCTCTTTCGTGTACTACTCGTCTGACTCACCAGTCAGTGGTACAATACCAGCGGAATTATTTCCCTTAAATTTGGGTGCTATGTTATCTTTACGATTCGTTCTCTTAAACTTCAAAAACCCCGTCTCAAACCGCCACAACATTTGATGAAGTTTT
>DWLO01001351.1:0-15276 GCA_018245335.1 Dalla quadristriga
TGCATCGCTAAACCTATGACCAGCGTTACAGGTTTCGTGTAGTCGCTCACGAAGCATGGCCTTGTTTGCAAGGGAACATAGCGGAATTCATATTGAGTACGTCTCACTGTTGTTGGTTATTGAATGTGCACGATTCAATAATTGTATTTCAGGGGGTGCGTGTTTACGTGTATTTGCATCTAGTGCATTTTTTTCTAACGCGTATTTATCTATCTAACTATTTATTTAGGAATTTGTTTTAATCTTAAACTGTATAGTATATTTCTGCAACATATAAGTACCTTTTGTTGATAAAATATGACTGTTATGACAAGACCTGTCAAAACGCTATAATATACATATCGAATATTATTATAACGAACTCACATACCTGCATTATAAAGAAATAAATAATAATAATACCGTATAATATTTTTTATTTACGTATGTGTTGTAAAATAATGTCTCATTAGCTCCTAGTAATGCCAATTCGGCTTATACTTAGAGGATTTTGTGGTTCTTAATTTAAATTATTTTAAAATGTAATTGCAAAGACGAACATTATAATAAACATGCGTAGAAGTAATATAATTATAAATATTTTATTAAAAAACAATACAAAATACTATTTAGTATTTGTGTTTTAATAGTAGTGTAAGTATTTTATGTATACTAAACTACTAACTAATATAGTGAACTTTTTTATTATACTCAATTTTTTTTTGGGTTTTATTTATTTAATAATCATGTTTTAATTATAATTACATACTAATTTTTTGTTGCATACCTACTATATTTTTCCGGAAAGTACTATTCGTATAGTGGCCGGAGTTGACAACCCTAGGAAACAAGTACTGTTCCGTCATTACCTACGGCGAACACGGCTCTTATTGCAATGGCGTAAAGTATAGAATTAAACTAACGATAGTTGGTTAGATTCAGATTAAATTTTGTTATTGCAGCCAAGGGTCTTGCACCGGAGGACTTTCATTACTCTTGTGTGAAGCCCTTGCTCCTTTGCAATACGGGTTGTAATTGAGTTTATGTATACTTTCAAGGGACGATGAAAATAAACATTTCCAAGGGTCGTAAGTTCTCAATTCGAAACGTTTCTGCGTTTCAGCTGCATTCAAATAATAATTCTAAACCAAGGGCCGTAGAGTGCTATTTGACTGTCGATTTCATAATTTAATAAGGTCCTTTTAAAGTACCAGCGGGGACACACGTTTTAAGTATGTTATTTAATAAAATTCAATCTTCATAGCGATGAGTTAGGGTTGATTTTTAATGTAACATTTGAACCCATGATAGCCAAATCAAACAGCATATGCTCAGTGCTTGATACTAATGAGAACCTCAACAAATACAATAACAGCAATGATTAAATTTATAATTGGCATTTTAGTCGACATAGCATCATTGTTGCACTTAAGAAGATATTTGTCGCACTTTGGCATTTAAACTACAGAGATGGGGTACAAACCTACTAATACTCGTATTATAAATGTGAAAGTTTGTAAGGATGTTTGATTGTTACTCATACACGCAACGATTAAACTAATAATGAAGCGTGGAAGAATAAACGCTAGTAATAAACACATTGAATCAATACATCACAGAGTACAGCATACTAGTTAACATTTTCAATCTCTGACAGCCAACCATCAATTACTTTAAGTGTCCATCAAAAACACCACATAAGCCCTTAATGTCACTGATTATGGTGCTCACGAATACCCTCTCAGCGCAAAACTAAATAAAACCCATCGTTCGCCGCAAAATTATCAATAAACCCAGCATCTAACAATGGGAATACAATTTTACGCAAGGGGGGTCTTCCCACAAAACGCTTTTTTCTGTCCAAATTTGTCTTTTTCCGCGGTTATTTATTACTGAGAAGGCGGGGCGAGGAATTTTATTTGGCATAAAATGTATTATAGGAATGATATAAAAATGGATAATAAGTGGAAAGCGTGAGGAGAATTGTGTTAAATGACGCGGCGGATTGGACACGAACGCGTTAAAGCGAACAGATGCTTGCCGCTTTGCACTCAGCTGCGACCGCTGGTCTTGTTGATGTGCGCGCATTGATAAGCTGGAAATATGGGTGTAATGGCCGAGAATGGACAGAGTACAGCGTATGATTCCCGTAGCAACCGATGACAGCCTAGTCATTAAAGACACGCGATTCTAGAGCAGAAGTAGTAGTCGTAGTAGTAGTAGTAGAAAAATCGATAGGATAAATACTAACTATGAGACGATTACTAAATAAATAAATAAACGCTTACACACTCACACCCCCGCACGAGGATTCCCTGTGTTGCGGGTGGCGGACACACAGAAAACAACACAATGCACACCCAAGACCCGAGTACAAACATTTATCTGCCAAATAAATGTTTGCACCGGCCGGGGATCGAACCTGGGACCCACGGTTCGTTAGTCAGGGTAACCAACGCGCCATGGAGTCGTCAAAAAATATTTTCTAAACAAAAAAAAAATTTTTATTACATTTTCTGTCGAACAGGTTCAAAGATGCAGCAATGGGCTCCAGTTGCGCAAGTGCAGTGCAAGAATTGTTGCGAATTTCGCACGCAGTCCACAGCGGCGCCACTGTGCTCCAGCGAGTCGGCCTCACGCAGTCGCTGGCCATCACCAGTGGGGAGATTCTACAGGCACTCGTCAAGATGAAAGAATTGCAGGTACCCTCACCACCAAGAATTTTAAACCCCTTATCATGATATAATTGAAAACCGGTCGCCACTGTACGGAGCGAGTGAGTGCGCAGTTGTTGGCCGTCACCAACGAGTGGTTTAACATTTAGGAAAGTACACAATTATTACCAGAAGTTCGATTTATGTTTATTCTGAACAGTGTATTAAAACTAAATGCGAACTTCATATTATCTTAATTTAGTTAGGTACTAATTATACTTATTATCTGAGTATGCATTCATTACATAGAATGCACTGGCTATTACTCCATTGTCATGATATTCTCTTACAATTAACGGGCTATTTTAAAGGAACGAAACATCTAATGCAAATTATTGTTTACAGGCTGAAATAGAGACTGTGAAAAAGGCTTCCGACATAGCAAACTTTAAATCTGAATTTGCCGTCGTGTACGAGCGCAAACAGTGCGAACGCACGCGTGATAAGTACAAACGCTTGCTGTCCTTCGAAAACTTGGCACTCTACTCCGACTACCAGAGAAGACTTCTAGTGCTACGGGAATTGAACTACATAGACGAGCACGACGGGGTTATTCTCAAAGGCAGGGTCGCCTGCGGAATGGGGACCAACGAGTTGATCATATCGGAGTTGGTTTTCCGGAACGTGTTCACAGATAAGAATCCAGCGGAAATAGCCGCTTTGTTGAGCTGTTTCGTTTTTCAAGCGAAGACGAACATAGAACAACGTCTTACAGATAAGCTAGCGGAAGGAGTGAAAACGATCGATGAGATAAACACAGAGATATGGAAGCTCGAATCTACGTACATGGTACGTTTTGAAATAATTCCTTATCCTATTAGCCACGTGTATTTGTTTTACGGTTTAATGAGGGGTACACTAGACCTGTAGGGAGGGTGGGTTTGCGGACATATTTAAACACGTAGTATTTACTCAAGTGCTCAAAGATAGCAGAGCATCTGTGATACCGCTTTTTCAGGCATATTCGGTCGATTGACAACTATAGAGGTGAAAGTACGGAGTGGAGAGGAATTAGATTTTTGATTAAAACCAGGTGTGATGTGTTGATGGTCCACAAGCGATTATTCCCGCTCACTTCTGTATATTACATCTAGCTATGAATAAGCAAACTGTTACCATCTCGGTGCCTCTTTTAAAAGTTTTCAAAACTCTTATCAGATTTATATCGCTAAAGCTGAAGAATCAGTAATAATATTTTAACTAACATTGATAATGTATGTATGGAAGCGAACAGCGGTCGTGCGTTTATCGTGTCTATCGTACTGATTGACAAGTTAATCTGCGACGGTCCAGGCCGGCAGTGGCATGGATGACCGCTAGTGGAAAAAATGCTTGAGACCTTCCGTGCTTCGGAGGACACGTTCAGCGGAGATCGTTAGAAAATAGAGCCTTGTCGGAAGACTTCGGGTGACCTGAATAACTTCCGACACTTGGGTTGGGCACTAACCCCCTCCACCAATCTGCATTGGAGCAGCTTGGTGGTGTACATTCTAAGTCTCCTCAATTGAGAAGAGACTCGTGCCCTGCAGTGTTGCCCAGCTTTGCCAAGTTGTGACAAAAATTGTGGTCTGTCAAAAACTAGATATACGAAAATTAAAAGATGTCTTAAATATCCGTAATTTTATTGTCAACAATGCTAATGAATCTAATTTTTCACAAGTCTACCAAGACTTCTACAATCATTGATAATGTTAGAAAGTGTGAGCGAGAGAGGTGCAAAATATGACAGGACTCTTAACTTCAGGTGGAACAGTTCGAAGCTCAATCGGAAAGGCTGAACTTCGGGCTAGTGCGTGTGGTGTACGAGTGGGCGCTGGAGAAGCCATTCGCAGAGATCATGGACCTCACAGACGTGCAGGAGGGGATCATAGTGAGATGTATCCAGCAGTTACATGAGGTATTATTATTAACTAGTCTATTGAGTTTAACTATGTATATAAAGATACGTTTAATCTACTTCGCAACAATCTGATCCAATCCGAAGATTCAACGTAGCTTTATAACATTGGATTTCCGCAAAGTAACGCCTGATACAATTAGATGTTAATTTTTAATTTATTAATTATCTATATATATAAAACAAAGTCGCAAAATCGTGTAAGTTATACCATTTATAACTCAAGAACGACTGGACCGATTTTCATGATTTGTCGCCGCGCGAATAGGAGAATAACTACCCGAGTACTACCCGAGAACAAACACGGACTGATAACGTCACATAAATGTCTGCCCTGCTGGGAATCGAACCCATGCCATAGCTCGGCAGGCAGGGTTCACTGCCGCCAGCCGTCAGATTATTAATATTTTTACTATCAAAGTCCGTACACTCTGTTTGCTTCTAAACGAAACGAATTATTCTCTTATTTCTACTTAATTCCCAAGACATGGAGATCCTAAATTCAAATAAACGTTTTTTTTTCTATTGCAGTTGCTAATCGACGTTAAAGACGCGGCTGTGGCTATTGGGGATCCGAAGCTCCAGGCGAAAATGACCGACGCCTCCGTCGCCATCAAGCGTGACATCGTATTTGCAGCCAGCCTTTATACCACTCCGAAAGATGCTATCACCTAACGTTATTGTCCTGTGACGCATGAAGGACCAAAGGTTAAGAACGGCGCCATTAAAAATATAACCTCAATTTTGTTTTTTTTTTTATAAATAACGCTACACACTAGGATTTTCTGTGTTGCTGGTGCCGAACACACAGAAAGAAAAACAATGTATGGACCACGATCCGAACAAAAACATTTATATGAAAAATAAATCAGCCTAAAAATAATCTGCCCCGGCTGAGAATCGAACCCGGGTCCCATAACGTCAGCTAGGGTCACCGACCAACGCCCCACGGAGTCGTTAATGTTGATGCCGTAGACTAACAAAAGTTACCGACAAACTACCAATGGTCTAAGTCTAAACCCAAAGAATACATATTACATACAATCGATTTATTGATTGTCCAGAGTTTTATCTCGACTACTCATAATCAACAAAATGTAGGTCCAGTACCAAACAGTATAGCAAAAAGAATTCCGGTCCCTTCGTTTCTAGTATCGAGGCACGGTTGCCAACGTCTGTGTGCCAACGGGCCGTCTGTATCCGCCCTACGGGGTGCGCCGGTGATGTTGCCAGATTTTCATATCAATACGTCAGATTTATAATATTTTTTATTACTATTCTACTATTATTAGTTGTCAAAGTTCTAGTCGTGATTAATTCTTGAAATTGTTGACGTCCGAACGAACGAGGGTCTTCCAACGCAACCGCACTGTTGACAGGTGAAAAACGTGGGGCCTACGGGTCTCTAAGCATCTCTTACTACCCAGGGAGATCAGTCTCCCGGTGAAATGTTTGTGCCCCCCCAATGTTTGTGTTGTTGTAAAACAAGGGGGGTGAGGATGTATGTGTCGTGCAGACCCTACTTAGCGCAGTTCATTATGCCCGAAGCGGTCAGGGGACACGACCGACTCTATGAGCTCCCGCGGGAGTGGCCTACCCTCCGGCGGTCAAGCGTGGAGGGGTGCGAAGCCCCTTAGGTGTGTGACATGCTCCGTGCCAACTGGCCCACAAAGTCACTAATGGACTGCACCCGGAGATCGCGCGCCACCAAGTCGTTCCGGGCATAGCGACCAGCCCCCACGATATCATTTAGAGCCAGGTTCTGCTGCGCTTGGATGCGTGTACGCTGCGACCTTGCCACCAACGCCTACCATGACGGTGCCGCGTAGGTAAGACGTGCCATGTGTGTAAAGGAATGTAACCTATCAGTGACAGTGCGCGCAAATGACGTGACACTGCAAAATGATATTTGTGGAATTACGTCAATCAAAATGCCGTAAAATGGAACGCACCGCAATATTCGATTCGAGTCATTGGGATTTCTTTTCTTGTGGAGCATTGTGAAGCAAATTATCTACATGACTCGTGTAAAATTATGGTGATTTGATTTGTGTATGACGGTCGATAGTGATTATTTGCAATAGTGTTGTCATTTAAAACAGCTGTGTTCATGTGGACTACGAGTTGTAAGGATAATCGTTAATACTTAAATGAGGGTATAGTTGTAAAGCACTGAAAATGATCCAGGACGAAGAGTTTGAGCAATTTGAGCTGCCTCCTGGAAGGACAGATAAGCTAGGGTTTCAGCCGCAAAAAGAAATTTTGACGAACCATGTCCTGCCCTATGCAAGTGAATTGGATGATGAGTCCACCAATTTTCTGGAGCAGGTGAAAACAAATCTAGCAAAAGCTGTGATGCTACGAGAGATGAAACCAGCCTGTGGAGTATGGTCTGCCAGGCTGATAAAGTAAGCACACCATAGCATGTTTTACTTATTTTTTAATGTTGGAATTCAAATTAAATGTTATTAATAATAATTATGACATACTTAATTATAAAAAAAATATGTTTTTAAAATTAGCTATTAGTTAAATCAAAACTTAGAAATGTGTGCTATTGTCAGTATCAAAAATGCTAGTCATTATTTTGACAATATTCCATATGTGTATGTATGGCACAAGTTATCTCAAGAATGATTAGAATTAAGATGTTATCAGGAGTGTTTGTCTAAATTTAATGTGTATGAGGTATGTTTGAGTTGATCTTAACCTTTGGCAACATATTGTTGACCATGTCTTAAATACCTGGCGGTCTCCCAGAACTTCCTTGCCCTACTGGCATGTACTGTTAACTAGATGCTTATAACCATCTTATTGTCTCTTTATAAATCCAAACAGGATATTTAAATGTCTATAGATATATCTGCTTTTGAGGCAACCTACAAAACCCCAACTCTTTAATCCCATAATTTGTAACTAAATTAACTTTGATAGCAAACTTTGACCTATTAGTGTAGTAACTCAATCCAGTCAGCATTTCTCTGCTGTCTTGTGTCTAACATAATTCAAAAAAATAAATATTTTAAAATAGTTACCAGGATAGTTGTCTAAGTAACAATGACAAGTAAAAAAACAACAAAAAGGATATAGTACTGAAGTGCTGAGTCACAAATGATTCCTTAGGTCCATTCAATCCGCAGTCAGTGGGCATTGCAAACAAGGCTATATTGTCTTTTTTGAAAAAGTAATCATTTAATGGGATTACCCCATGGTAATCCCATTAAATGCTTCTTTTCGCAAATAAGCTATCTCATTGATAGTTATTTCTTCTTTGTTGTCCCCTCATAGTTGATGGAGTGATGATCATCAATAATTGGTTCAATAATTGATGATCAAAATCTTATGTTTAGTGCAATTCAGTATTTGTTATTGATGATAACTAACTAAACTAATTCTTCTGGCTCCACGAAAAGTGTATCTTGGCCTCCAACATGATAATCTATCATTATTCTAAATAAGAGGTTTGCAAGATGTTATTCCTGTGAAAATTCAGGGAAGCTGTCTTCCCTGAAATTACATTTTTCACCTGATAACCTACTTAACTTTTTTACATTATTTATTTATATTTGTGATATCTCTCAAGTTTATTTCATCTGTTTTATTATTTAGAAAATTAAAAAATGGTGTTAAGGCTTAAGCAGAGGCTTATAAGTATCTCAATTAATTTAATAGGAAAATACCATATTGCAATTTGGTGTTGTTCATTTTGGGTATCAAACATTAAGCGCAGTAAATGTCCCTAATAGTTTTAGTATTGGTAAAAACTATCTAATGCTATTGCATTAATTGATTTGTCAATCATAAATGAACTTATGAAATTAGTTTCACAACTCTTACTTTATTCAATGAAGTTATTGCCATACATATTATAACATGTATAGTATGTAATAAAAAATCTTAATACTTTTTTCTGTATTCAATTATTTTATGTTTAATTAAATAAGTACTTGGCGTTTTACTGAAGGAAAAGGTTTTTGAAATATAATATATGTCAATAACATGTTTTTAAGAATGATTTGGGTTTTATTATTTCTATTACACTATTTAAAAATATTTCGATGTTACAGGTACATAAGAATTTATGGGTTGAAGTTTGGAAAAGAAGACCACATTGCACTGATCAAGCTGGCATACGAAATGGTCCTTATACCGGACCTTGAACCATGTAAAGTCCACAAGTTTGCCACAGTGTTTATCTTGCTTGCAAAGTAAGTCCCTCCATACTAGATAAAGGAAAAGACCGAACAAAGACTTGCAAATTTATTTAAATGGTTCAAGTGAACTTCAAAGAAAATCATGAAACAACAAGTTATTAGCACCTGTATTACCCAGCCAAGTTAGTCTTTGTTTTGACTTTATGGAGACATTCTGGAAACCTGGTTGGTCAAAGGCCAATTTGTCAGCAAACCATCTCTGGAAAAGGTTACTGCCACCATCCACCGTGCTGGCCAAGTGTGGGTTGGTTAACTCCACATGCCTTTAATAACATTATAGAGAGCTAAGCACAAGAGAGTGTTGTAATTTTTAAAATTAAATTTATGTTCCTGGGTTAACCTAAACCGGGACCCTGGGGCTTCAGGACCCGAGTAGGAGGCCAAATCCTTTACCTCCAGTATAAGGCCGAAATCCATTACCAGCAGTAATAAAAAGGTTCAACATACATACATTGAAGTAATTCGACAAACCCTTGTTACCGAATGTTATTTTTTTACATTTTTAGAAGGAGAAATTTGATTTCTCCCGAAGAGATGACGCTTCCTTGGCGCCCGCTGTACGACCTTGGAAATAAGATATTCAACAAGAGCTCTACTCATGTAGGAATGTACCACTACCAACCGTATGTATTTTTATGTATTTCGATACTTACTTTATTATATTATATAGTGTTTTACTCTATTTATTTTGTCATGATAGTGTATGCTTCATATTATATTTTAAAGCAGTAATTTAATTTAGACTACATCAGTAAAAAAAATATGACAGTTCTTTCTAGATTACTTATAAATGAAACCAAAAAAAATCATAAGTAGATTCTAAATATCATATTACTATCCCATATGATAAGAGCACTATTAAATTATTGATTTTACATAACTTCTGCATGCTAAGTGCTGTCCGAAGTCGGTTCCAATATCCTATCGGATACTATACCAAAAGGTTTAAGCTACACATACTTATAGACGCGATCTCACCTGTCTGTTTAGGCGAAAGAATGACAAGCAAGAAGGCAGTATGACCGATATGATTCGCAAATTCCTATCCGGCTACGGGCTAGATGACGCTCTAAACTTGTTTGGACTCGACCAAAACGACGAATTTCCAACGTAATGTGATTCAAATATACTGGTGGGCTTAGGATCACTTATCTCCAAGATGGCAGCGGCCGGCAGCAAAGCAGCAAACAAAGTGCCAAAGCATTTTATTCTTTATGTATACTGCTTATAGTTTGGAAAAACTGACCACCTGATAAAACTGGGTGTCAATAGGATCTAATTAAAATTGGCCAGTTAGCCGGATTTTAGTTTCATTTGGCCACAATTAATTTTTAGACCACATTTCAAAGCTTTGCCATATATTCAAGAAAATACTTAAAATAGCGCGTCAATATTATCAGTGCCCTGTCACACAGATTTTACAAGCGCAGTGTGTGTCTTTTATTTATCAATGAATATAATGAATGATTGAAAGTAAAATTGACCACTGATACGTTGCCAACCGTTGCCATCTTGGTGTAAGTTGTTCCTTGTGTAGCAGGCGGTTGGGATCATTCTTCATCTTATCACAATTCTCAGCACCGTCATATATAACGCAGGTGTGCGGGCAAGTTGTGCATGTGGGGAGTGGTGCAAAACTTGTTGGAAATGGTTAATATACACTTAAATGTTTTCAGGTCCCTGGAAGGGTCGTACATAACTATGGTGAAATGTGCTAAGCCGTAAGTAGTTTGAATTGTTATAATATTCTAGCACACAATGGAACGCTTCTTATAAAGTATATAAAACATCATAAATAACCTAATGTATAATACACATAATAATAAACGCTTACACACTCACACCCCCACACTAGGTTGTAAGCCACACACACAGAAAACAACACAATTTAACGCCCAAGACCCGAGTACACATATAGTATGTGTGTTTTTCGATATTTTTCATTCGAAAGATGTTTCAATTAGTTATGAAAAATAAAGATAAAGTACAAAAAAAAAACGCGATAACGTTCGCAATTCAAATATAACTATTAACACTTCCACATCCAACCTCTGCACCCTGGGAATCCCTGTGTCACGGGTAGCGGATGGACAAAGGAAACAACACAGACAACTATGACCCAAAAACAAATATGTTCTGCCCTCATGTCACTGCCCCGGACGGGGATTGAACTCGAAACCCATAGCTTGCCCGTCAGGGCCATAGAGGCACGGCGTCGTTTTACCAGTATATAACTTTTCAGATACTTTGAAGTGAGCGCAACAAAAGAAATTCTAGAGGAGATGCTCCCCCAAATTCCGCTTTGGACCAACGACACTCACACCGTGAGCCAGCTCGTGGTGTTCCTGCCGAACAGCCTGCAGAGCGAACACGCGGGGCACGGCCACGAGCTCTGGCTGGACAAGTTGATGACCTTATGGGACACGTGCTATAACTCCCAGTGTGGGGTGTCGGTACGAAGCAAATGTCAATGTTGCTAAAATTAGGGTCAATTCAGACTAGACGAAGACCTGCTTGTAGCTGAGAGTTGTATACAATGCAGTCTGTACCTCGTGGCGATCTCATGTAGAACAGTCATCACTGGGGCACATAGTCACCCAAACACCGCTAAAGGGGTGACCACACGTTTTAAGTGAACTTATTGCGTTTAAGTAGTGTTGACATTTTTTTTTTTTGCCCCCCTCGGACATATTACCCTTTAGACGTTTATAGTGAAAATTTTCCTCGTCGTGGTGTTTTTTTTACACATTCTTTAGCAATAGTCGAATCCTGGTTTACTGCCCCACTGCAAAGCTAAGGTACCCCGTACCCTTCCATATGTCGCGGTTACTCACTGTCTATTCCCGAACTTCCTGGAAGATGTCGAGGTTGTCACGCCGGTTTCGTAATTTTCGTAAAATATGATGTAGGTGTATAAACAACATTTGTTTTCAGGAGCTAATAGTTCTCTTCGCTTGCTTGGCCAAGAGGAACCCCGGGGCGGTGGACTGGTCGCCACATGTGCCCAAGATGTTCGCAAGATTCCTACATTCGCTCAACCTGCCCGTTGGATACAAAGATTTGCAGTATTGTAGAAATCATTCCCTTGGTAAGTAAAACCATAATAATGTCATGTGGCATTTTTCCACTCGTACCTGTTCAAATTGATTGGTTGGAATAATTATACTTATAGGTTGTTGACACACAAAGAAACAAGAGTGTTTTTTTATAGTTCTTTTCTTTTCATTTCCATATGTGATTATTCTGGGGTGATAGCCGATAGAGTTCTCTATAAAGTTCTCAAAGGAGTGTGGCCATTGATGGTCGATTGCTGGACATAGGTTTCTGCTGCTACTCCGACTGTTTGTTTGTCTATTCTGTGCCCTCAGAACCCATCGGTATTTAGCTGTGTTCTTCAGGCCATCAATACTTACGACAATTCAGAACTGGTGGTCCAAGTACGACTGATATAAATTTTGGGACATAAATTTGGGCTGCGATATAGAAGACAAAGTGTTTTTCAGATACGAAACACGTGGCGTCTTGGATCGTGTGGAGCATATGCCCCGACGGCGTTGTGCTCAAACACCTGCGCTCGTTCCTCGGCGGCGTGGAGAGCTACCTCCACAGCGCCAACTCGGGCCGGTGGTCTTTTAAGCTGAGAGACCTCTTGAGGAAACTCGCTCGGGAATTCCTTAATAGGTGATTGATTTATTTTTTCATGAGTACATTTCTTGTTTCCGTGTAAAAACTGCTTTAAGCACCAACATGAAACAGGGCAAAATGTGACTTCTGAGCCTATCAACAAAGGCTGGAAAGTGTCTGAAATAACAGTTAACTTAAACTATAAAAATACTATGTTTTTAGAGTCCGTAAAGAACGCGAGAAGCAGTTTCAAAAAACTTGGGAGAACAAAACACCGGCTTCATACAAACTTAGAGACGAAGATATAACTGAGTTCGTTAACATAGTTCTGGAGCCGACGCTTCAAGCGGTGTACAGCCGTAGCGGAGCTCTCGACATCTCCAATGCTTTGCAAAACTTGGCAACGTTACGACCTGCTATTGTGGTTCCGCCATTGCTAGAGAGACTCAGAACGTCCTTGACCTCGCTAACCGAACCCCATAGAGTAACGGCCGCCATGTCTGCGGTCGCCGCAGTCGCAAGACCCATGCTCCGCGGCCCAGACGCTGACTATCCCGAAGGCCAGACCCACGTGATTCCCTTCCTCATGGCCGTCCTGCCGGGCCTCGATCCTAACGACATCAAGAAGACGTTAGTGTCCCTACAATTCATCCTCATGTTCAGCGGAATGGTGCCGTTCATAGACTGTAGTTCCGCTCCCGAATACTGGTCAGATTTGACGGAGGAGGAGTTGCTGACTTGCGAGTTGACGGCTCAGATCGAAGACTTCGTCTTGGTCTTCTTGGACAGACTGTTCATTATTATCGAGTCTAGCGTCATGGAGCACGCGCGCTTGGAGACCAAGGATTCGGACTGCATACGCAGCAAAACAGACGCCGTTATGGAGACAGCTATATCGTCGGCTGCCACCGCTGTGCTGATTCAGTGCTCTCCTAAGATATTCCAGGAGGCGCTGAGAAAATTCAAATCGTTCGCAACGGACACGACGTTTGAAACCAACGTATCGGGTAGCATGGTTGGTATGTTACTGCGCGTATTCGCCCGTATCGATCCCGAAGCCACATTAGCGGCATTTCTGCCCAAGCTCTGTGAGGAACTATCGGATTTATTGTCGTCGGATGAAGCGTTGCAGGAGGAGAATCCTCCTAGAGATCTCGCTTACAGACTAGTTCTGTTCATGCACTGTATCGAATGTGATGGCGTCGTGCTAATGAAATACATGCCGCAAGTCTTAGCCGTGTTCGACAGAACGCTGAAGCTCCATGCAAACTATGCGCTCACTAGAGCATGCGAGGGTCTGAGAAACGCACTGAACTCCCTTAGCTACATAGATCTAAAAGAATGGCGAAGCTCGCCGAAAGACTTCGGTACAGCGCCTAAGGAGTGGCTGCCGATTCGCGAATGGGGTCGTGGATGTTTCCTTCAAGAAACCAATTTCAAGTGGCATATTCCCACCGCAGAAGAGGCGGAGTGCGCACAAATGTTAGTGGATAGGTATTTAAAGCCGGAGGTGCACCGACTGCGGCAGTGGATTAGTGGAGACAGACCGATGTGTCGCAAGCGCAGATTAAGGTGCTTCCACATAATCAACTCGGTGCTGTCCTGCAGTAATTTCTTACCACCACCGAACCAGGAGATGACATTGTTGTAAGTGCTGTAATTTATCTTAAGCTATAATATAATCGTCTTTTCTCTTGCCCTTATCAAATGAGTTGAGGTCGGCTTAGTATGTATTTTTCTATTCAACCTCACCCAATAGTCGAGAGTAATTTCTGATTAGTGTCAGAATCTGGTGCCTTCAATACCAACGTGTGTCTGAGTGCCTGTGTTTGATGTATGTATGTGTCTTTAAGTAAGAAACGGTATTGTACACAGCAAAGGCAAATTCTCATCGATACATAAGAGAATCCTTAGGAAGAATAATATTTAGGAATTCTTTATATTATAATTATAAGATTAGGCAATATTATTT
This sequence comes from Dalla quadristriga, assembly GCA_018245335.1. Taxonomy (NCBI): domain Eukaryota; kingdom Metazoa; phylum Arthropoda; class Insecta; order Lepidoptera; family Hesperiidae; genus Dalla; species Dalla quadristriga. The sequence goes on from DWLO01001351.1 coordinate 14,401, forward strand.
ACCCTACGTAGAATGCTATTTTATCACTTGGCTTTGCCCGCGTAAAATACCCACATCCATCCCACAGATAGGTACCGTGCATTTTGTCCAGAATAAAAATTAGTTTAATGTCAATCCCCGTTCCATAAATAAATTATCTCTATGCAAAAAAACACAATGATCCGTTGCTCCGTTGCAGCGTGAATGATGAAATAACCAACAAACACCCGTTCTCGTTTATAATATTACAAGCTGTTTTAGAGACTTTGTTCGCGCTAAATGTATGATGCTTTCATTCCCTCGGGATCTGTATATTTATTCAGGATCAAAAGTATCCTATAACCATATTTATGACTCAAGCTACCACTCTACCAAATTCTATGAAGATTGGTTGTATGGTTTAGCCCAAGAAGGCGTATCAAACAAACACATTTTCGCATTTAAAATATTAATAAGATTAGTGATGACCAATTATCTCCCAGCATGGAATCCCAAGTGCCGGCGACGAGCATGCCGTTCGTAAGCGGCGTCAAGCACTCGGTGAGCCTGGACGGCGAGAACATCCGCGTGGTGCTCACCACGCTGATGACGCAGGTGCAGGCGCGCATGCTGGCCGACAAGACCGACGACACGCGCGGCCTTGAAATGCTCATACAGGTAAATCTACAGCCTTCCGCGCGTTGACGACTCCGTGGCGCGTTAGCCAGTGACACTGGTCGGGCAGACATTTATTTGGCACATAAATGTTTGTGACACTGGTTGGGCAGACATTTATTTGGCACACAAATGTTTGTGCTCGGCTCTTGGGCGTTAAATTGTGTTATTTTCTATGTGTACGCCATCCGCAACACAGGGAATCCTAGTGCGGGGATGTGAGTGTGTAAGGATTTATAATTT
>DWLO01001352.1:0-15274 GCA_018245335.1 Dalla quadristriga
TGTTAATAATATTGGTAACAAAATCTATCTATGTACTGTGGTAGCACTTACTATATTAGTAATAACTAATCTGTGTCATGTCTCTAGTTCACTTATCTACGTAATAAAAGACAGTCTATGAAAAACCTCAGCGCATTTTATTAGGTTATGGGCCCAGCCTCCCGTTTTAAAATTTAAAATAAGTGTTAGTTAGTGCTGTGTAGATTTGCAATATAATTAAAATGACGGCGAACTATTTGGCCAACGTTCCTAAATTGAAAGGTCGAGAAAATTATGATGATTGGTGCTTCGCGGCGCAAAATGTCTTGGTGTTGGAGGGCATGGCGTCCGCCATTGAACAAAAGTTACCGGCGACGGCTGTTGCATCTGAGATTGCTGAAGATAGAAAAGCCAGAGCAAAGTTAATTCTAACAATTGACCCATCGCTATATGTTCACATCAAGCAAGCCTCAACCACATACGATCTGTGGAATACTTTAAAAAAAATGTTTGATGATTCCGGCTATACCAGAAAAATTACATTATTAAGAAATCTCATCAACATTCGACTTGAGAATTGTGAGTCAATGACCCAATATGTGACTCAGATAGTCGAAACAGGACAACGACTTCAAGGAACGGGCTTCAAGATTAATACTGAGTGGATCGGCGCATTAATGCTAGCAGGATTACCAGAGAAATATACGCCCATGATTATGGCGATCGAACACTCCGGTATTGAGGTTAGTGCCGACATAATAAAAACTAAGTTGATGGATATGTGTTCAGAAGATGTCGTAATTTCCGGTTCCGATAATGCATTTTTAGCGAAAAGAACGCATCGTTTTAAAAATGGCAACTCCAAATGGCATAGTGATAGACAATCATCCTGTCAAAAGTCAAAGTTTGCGTCAAAGTCAAATGAAAAGAAAATAAAATGCTACAAATGTAAAGAAGCCGGCCATTATAAAAATCAATGTCCTGAATTAGAATTGAATAAAAGAAAGCAGTCAAATGCTTTTAGTGCAGTTTTCTTGAGTGGAAAATTCAGTACGGACAGCTGGTACGTAGACAGTGGTGCAAGCAACCACATGACAGCAAAAAAGGAAGACATCATAAATCTGAATCATCAATTCCAACCGAAAGAAATAATTATAGCAAATCAGACAAGCGTCCCAGTGCTATGTTCTGGTGATGTTAACATTGTGACCATTGCGAACAATGTAGAATACGACATCACAGTATCAAATGTATTGTGCATACCCAAACTGACTACAAACTTACTCTCAGTAAGTCAGTTGATTAAAAATGGCAACAACGTTATTTTCAAAGAAAAGTATTGCTACATTTACAATCAACAGAAGAAGCTTGTGGGACAGGCAGAATTGGTAGATGGGGTGTACAGATTATACACTGCGAAGACAGAACATTGTTTGGCTGCTGCAGCATATACTGCAGCAATAGCTACAAGTGAGTTATGGCACCGACGCTTAGGACATATAAACAGTACTAGCTTGAATAAAATGAGAAATGGGGCTGTAGAGGGAATCTCTTACCCAGAAGAAGCAAACATAAATCATTCCTCATGCATTGTTTGCTGTGAAGGCAAGCAGGCCAGGTTACCTTTTCAACACAGTTTATCTAAAACATTAGATGTGCTGGAAATTATTCACGCCGATGTGTGCGGACCAATGGAAAACTTGTCTATTGGAGGATCGAGGTATTATGTTTTGTTTGTGGATGGCCACAGCAAAATGGTGTTTGTATATTTTATGAAAAGAAAGAATGAAACATTTAAACATTTCATTCAATTCAAGTCAGTGGTAGAAAAACAGAAGGATCGAAAGATAAAAATTCTTAGGACTGACAACGGAGGAGAATTTTGTAGTCAAGAATTTGAGAAGTATTTGGAAGGGCAAGGAATAATTCACCAGAAAACTAATGCCTACACGCCTCAGCAAAATGGCTTATGCGAAAGAATGAACAGGTCAGTAGTAGAAAAGGCCAGATGTTTATTGTTCGATGCAGATTTAAGCAAGAAATTTTGGGCAGAGGCAGTTAATACTTCAGTATATCTGAGAAATAGATCTATTGTTACTGGACTGGAAAAAAAAACACCATATGAAGTTTGGACTGGGCAGAAGCCAAATTTAAAGCACTTACGTGTTTTTGGAAGTGTAGTTATGGTGCACATTCCCAAACAGAGACGTTTGAAGTGGGACAAAAAATCAAAAAGACTAATTTTTGTCGGCTACTCAGAAAATGTTAAGGGCTATCGAGTATATGACCCAGACAGCAATTCCATTACTATAAGTAGAGATATTGTCATAATGGAGAAGGGTCCATCTGGAAGTACAGTCGACATACCTCTGATATATAAACCTTTGTCGGAGGAAATCAAGGCAGAAGGTACAGATAAGGAAGACACTGAGAACGATACTGAAGGTCCAGATTCAGTGGAGGAAAATGAGTATTTAAGCTTAGAGAGTGATGATGCTATAAATACAGATGTTCAGGTGAGTACTCCAGATACTTTTCCCCCTCCATCTAGTTTAAGTAAGCCAGAAATTCCAACCAAACGTATTCGTAAAAAACCCGAAAGATTTGGTTTTAACAATTTATGTATTGCAGAATATCAAGATAGAGAGATCTCACTCAAAGATGCACTTGAAGGCCCTGAAAGTAGTTTCTGGAGGGCAAGTATGAAAGAGGAGTTAGACTCATTTGAAGAAAATGATGCTTGGGAATTAACAGATTATCCTCAGGATAGTACAGTTGTCCAGAGTAAGTGGGTATTTAAAAAGAAATATGACAGTTCCAATAACGTGCGGTATAGAGCCAGATTAGTGGCGAAAGGATTTTCACAGAAAGAAGGTATTGATTATTATGAAACTTTTTCCCCAGTGCTTAGATATTCCACACTGAGGTTGTTATTTGCTGTAGCTGCTAAGTACAATTTACAAATGAATCACTTGGATGTGACAACCGCTTTTTTAAATGGTTTTTTGAATGAGACAGTTTATATGTATAAGCCAGCAACTTATAATTGTAGTGAAAATAAAGTTTTAAAGCTAAAGCGTGCAATATATGGGCTTAAGCAGTCATCCAGAGCCTGGTATGAAAGAATAAATGATTACCTTATAACATTGAACTATAAAAAGTCTAAATATGAACCATGTTTATTTACTAAATTTCAAGGAAATGTAAAAATCATTATTGCATTATTTGTTGATGATTTTTTTGTTTTTTCAAATTGTGCAACAGCAACAGATTCATTAGTTAAGGAATTAAGTTGTAAATTTAAAATTAAAAACTTAGGTCAGTTGAAGCAGTGTCTAGGCTTGAGAGTCAAAGTACAAGAAAATGTTATAACTGTTGATCAGGAAAAATATGTAGACAGCTTGTTGAGCAAATATTGTATGTCACAATGTAAAACTGCAGAAACTCCCATGGAGACAAATTTAAAGTTAGAAAAGTCTCAGGATATAGGTAATGGTGAAGATTATCCATATCAGCAACTTATAGGCAGTCTAATGTATTTAGCCGTATTAACGAGACCTGATATTATTTATAGTGTAAGTTTTTTAAGTCAATTCAATAATTGTTACAATGAGACACATTGGATACATGCAAAAAGAGTGTTGAGATATTTAAAAAAGACAAAGAATTATGGTCTTGTTTTTTGTCAGGATAATTCCAATCTTGAAGGATTTGTTGATGCGGACTGGGGCTCTGACATAAATGATAGAAAATCTTATTCAGGTTTCTGTTTTAAGCTGAGTAAATCAGTGGTTTCTTATGAAAGTAGAAAGCAGAGGACAGTGGCTCTCTCCAGCACGGAAGCAGAGTACATCTCTATGTCTGAAGCTACAAAGGAGGCAATTTATTTAAAGAATCTATTAAATGAGATCATTGAAAATGCAAAACCTATTATGTTGTATAATGACAGTCAAAGTGCCCAAAAATTAGCTATGAATCCTGTTTTTCATCGTAGGTCCAAACATATAGACATACGATATCATTTCGTTAGAGAAGCTATTTCTAATAACTCTGTAAATATTGTTTACCTAGAGACGGCTGAAATGCCTGCAGATATTTTTACTAAAAGCTTAGGAGCTATTAAGCACTACTATTTTGTAAAGAAACTTGGTATTCAACCAGTTAATTAATTAATGTATAATTCTTTTGTTTTATGATTTTGTTAAGTGGAGGTGTTAATAATATTGGTAACAAAATCTATCTATGTACTGTGGTAGCACTTACTATATTAGTAATAACTAATCTGTGTCATGTCTCCAGTTCACTTATCTACGTAATAAAATATTGTCTATGAAAAACCTCAGCGCATTTTATTAATTTCTAGTAAGTTCTAAATAGTGGTCACACTCCGGCAAATGAAATCAGGACAATCCGATGCTCCATTGCAGCGTGAAAGAAAGACAAAGCAATAATATTATATACTCAAGCCTAGCTTCTGACAATAATTACTACACATTTGAATACTCCCACTGTCACCCATCAAAAGGGCATGCATGTTCAATTTGCATATTGCCGTATTGTTTCAGATGTACACTGAGATGTAGATTCTGTAGGTCCAACCTTGATCTGAATAAAACTTGTAGACATCAAATGCTAAACATCCTGTTTGGTCAGTGCACTGATGTAAGCAAAAATAATTCATCTCAGAAACACAAACTAACAAAACACACACACACAAGTACATACATTCAGCACATCCATCTGATAGAATAGGATGTAATAACTCATACTGAGAATTTATTGATTCGGACTGGTGTATGATTGACACCAGGAGCATAAAATTAATGGATATTTGTGTATTGAACAATCACCTATCTGTGCAGTGAGGAGCTCTCGCAGTTATGAAGAACTCTCAGGCATGCAGAATTGCCCAAGATGTTTTCCTTCACCGTTATAGCATATATTTCATTCGTCAAAACGCACATAAATTCAAAATCTCAGTGATAGGTAGACTAACTGTTTAATGTACACCAAAAGGAAAAGATATAAACATACTAAAAAACTTAGAAGGTACCAATCGCTAAACAGCAATATCATTCAGACAACCTTGACACTACCTTGTCTGGATACGGTTAAAAAAAAATGCTTAATATAGAAAAAGTAGTTCTCAAAATCAATAAGAGGTCCGTGCCTGGAATTTGAATCCCAGACCAGCCGGAGCAGGAGATCAAAATCTTCACCACTCGGCTATCACCATTATTTAACTAATATTGTGTTTTAAGTTTATATAAAAATATTTGAGTGAGGTGTCATGTATGGCATTATAAATAAGGCAAAGTAGCCGTTTTCATAATGCCATACATAACTTATTTATAATGCCATACATAACAGGAGGACATAGTTTATTAAACACAATTTCACTCATAAACAGCTATATTCAATGATATAATTTAATTTACTTTGGTCTAGCAAAAAAAGGGATATGGGTAGGTATACTAAATCAAGGCTGTATTCAGTGCTCTACTGACGGTCAGTCTTAACAGTATGCTTAGCGAGTCTGTATCCTGACATTATTATGTGGTAATAAATAAAAATTTGGTTTCTATACTTTGTGCAATGTAACTGTGGATTTGAATTGTTTTAATTATGTCCCTTGCATGGTTACCTACACACATATATTGATATTCATCTATTTACCGTATAAGTTACAGGTGTATCCTGTAAATACTTATATATTGCATTAGGTTATACCTGTTATGTATACTTTTAAGGGTACTTACTTAATAAAATAAAATATATATTGCTACCCACATACAATGCAGGTTTGCTTACTTTATTACCCTCATTAATATTATCATTGTTAGATTCTTGGTTTCTAAACAAAACTGTTTAACTTGTACCATGATAGTACAATCATATATAGATATTGTCATCAGCAAAGCAATACATTATCTATGAGTTTCATAATACATGTATTAAAGCGCTTTACGTAGGCGCTCACGAAAAATCTCTCAACGGTTAGTAATTGACGCACTATTCATCCCGGCCAATCGGCCGCGGCCGCTCATTCACGCCCCCGGAGCTGCCTCCGCTCGCAATGACAGCTGAGCAAAGCAAACCTTGAAAACACCACCGAACAAAATGTCTATGACAACAACACGCTACTTAATCCACTAACTACTGTACTTCTCTGACCTTCCACGCTCTGGTTCAGCGACGACGGGAACCCGGATGATGCCAAGTCCTTCTTCTGCCCACCTTTCGGCGGATCAGAGTCCGAATCGTCGAAAACTAGCGTCCGGACCGACTGTGAACACCGACGATCCATCGCCTCACTCACTACACAACTCACAATCTAATTTTTTCGCCATTTATTAGATAGCTGACCGTAATTAAATCCGACACTGGGTTTACATGGCTCCACGAGTTTTTTGTAAGCTAGAATCGCGAATAAAATCGCTATATTTTTAAAGAAAATTATGTATATTTATGTATTTATGCCATCGTATTTTACGCGACACTCGACTCATACAAAACGAAAAATGACACTTTCACGTTTTGAAAGAATTAGATGGCCAGGCAGATTGAGTATTGCTAGTAGAATAAACTTATTTTACCCTAAATATTTATTTTATTTTATTCGTTCGGAAACTAGTCTTAGTCATAGCCAAACTCTTCATGGTTTTTCACCACGTTGGCCAAGTATTACTTTACTTACATTTTGAGGGAATTTATATTGGGCTTTGTTATGAACTATTTTGTAATCTTAGCGAGCTATGATTCGTTTATACTTACTCGTATTTAACACATACCACCCATACCCTGCCACGCGTACATTCGCAGCCAGTATTTTTTTTAATATTCGCGCGCTCGGGGTCTACAAAAATGACAAGAAATATACGCTCATATTTTTTTTTATTCGATACTATGGATGGTCTGCATAACCGGCCTGTCTTAATGGATCCCGATTGAACCATAATGTCCTCATCTCATGACCTGATGCTCAATATTGCTTACAGTATCATTGTGTCTTCACAATTGTTTTACTACTGTCATGCGTCGGCTTTTGTTAACACACATTGGTGTCAGAGCGCCGCGACACTCATGTGGTGAGGCATTTTTGCTAGACTCACTCACTCATCTACTGAATTTTATAGCTCTTTTGTATGGGTAGAGATTCTCTTAGACAAAGGACAAAACTTATAAACATGATTTTGGACAAATCTATATGCCATGCAAAAGGTTAGGTTGCAATAAGTATTTTGATAAGAAAGCTCGAAACGAGCCAGCAATCAGATATGATTTCCTATAAAAATCTATCTGTAAAAAACGGGAAATTCCCAGAACCCTGTTCAAAAGTTTAGCCTATCAAATATTTATATTGAAATCATATAATAATCTTTATTTTGCGGGATAAGGTTACAGTGGTGGTACAAGAATGATAAGATGATATGATTGCAGCCAAGTCTGCTCTTTCTTTAGTCCATACCTTCACTTTACTCTACTATAATAAGCAGCACTACTTCTAATTTTATTGCTTAACACTTTGTTATAACCGACATCACCTAAATGCCAACCGCGACCATTCTGACCGATAACGGCCAAAGTGTCGAGCCGGTCTTAGAGCAACCAAACATAGATAAAGAGTATGGACATAAACACCGTGTAACTTTATTTTACCCTTACCTGTTGATTAATAATTATGTGGAAAAAGTTACCGTTGCTGTTGGCAACAAATAATACGAGAAAGGGAAAAATTTACTTCTTTCTCTTTCATACTTTCCACTGCCACCTATGGACAGATATTTGAACTGTAGAGAATAGTAGCCATATATAAAAATAAAATATATCAAATGTTGCTTGAATTTGTTAATTAAAAACTCGTATTTTCTTAAATACTCATTTCAAAATGTTTATAAACACATAATCTTCAAAAATATATACATTTGAAGTGCAATTTAAAATACTTTACTCGGAGATATAGAAAATTACAATTATTATCTTTAAACGTACATCGCCATCTACTGTCATGTTAGAGTAAACTTGAAGTTTTCCCGTCAAAAGAAACGGAAAAACACGAATGTGCGTCGCCTCAGTAGATATCAGCTGAATTATTCGGCTAAAATGCCCTGGCACGGGCATACGTAGTCGTCGGTCCGCCATTACGACGCAGCCGAGACACGTTCGTCGTATTTAGTTAAATATTTTCGTTTATAAATGAGTAATAACGCTCATGAGCTCAGTAATCGGCTTCTGAATGCGTTGGATAACAATTACAATGTAAGTTTCCGAGTTTTGAAGATCTTAAGTCCGATAAGCGAATCTGAGATACGGAAACGGTCTATACGAGCCTGTGACACCCGATTCGAGTTGCGATTCGGCCTCTTGGGAGGTTGCCCCGAGGCTTCCTAGCGGCGAATGTCGTGGCTAAAGCGTAACAAGTCTCGTTGGAGACGCTGGATAGCAATTAAAGCGAGATACGTGTTGAAAATGTGATGTCTGTGTGGGGATACGTGAGCGTGAAGTGCGATGTACGGGGCCACTGACGTCGTCAGCGCTCCTCTCGTCCCTCCGTCCCTAGTGCCAAATGTTTTGCAATGTGAAAGTATAGAATTGTGCCACGCGCGACCTTTCCTGTAGATTTAAGTCGGGTTGAGTCTGATTGGTCATAGAAGGGGTCAAAATGTGTTTTTTCGTTAGTTTTGACCTCATGCGAGTTGAGAGATGCCATCGGCGGCGGTTTGAGAATACCTCATGCTCACATGGTGGTCGCCACACGCTTTGTAGCAGATTGGAGATGTTACCAAACGCTTTTATTCGTTTTCGATGGTGCAATATCAGGTCAGTGGAATTTTCGTAATAATTTTGCATCCTCTTGTCAAATTTAGGTGAGTTTCTCGAAATTGTTGCTGCGCTCTGCTAATACAGTTTCAATCTTGATATGATATTACACATTACACTTATTCATCACTATTCTATTGTTAGGTAACTTACAATTGAACTGCTTCTAATTTGAAATATGATTCTTGGAGAGTAATGAGGTGCTAAGTGTAAGTTGATCATTTTATCAGAATGGAATGTAATACCTTTCAGGCCTGAATTGCTGTTGCACATATTCTTATTATACATTCAAATCCTTGTAGGCCGAGGTGTGGAAACCACATGGCCTGTTATTTCAAGTTTTCTCTGTTTGTCCAATAATTAGTATAACATTTAAACCATGTTGTGGTTACGCAGCCAGGTAAGTTCTGTGAATGAAACATGTTACAATTTAGAATTGCTGAGATCTCTACACAGCGGTAAGTTTGTTGGACGAGTCACTGTTTATTTCTTCTTAAAATTTCATGTCCTATGTTACAATCTTATGGATCATGGCAATATTACACATCTAAATTTGTTCAACTGCTTAGTTATAACTAAATGTTAATAAAATGCACATATGCATCCACAAAACCTAAATATATATCATTAATTCTTTTGCCTCGCTTGAAATAATTAAAGGGTCTATTACATCATCAGATAGTCGAAATTTTTTACAAATGGGTGCAATATGGGTATGATACATGTAAAAATTAGGTTGGTACTCTTATACACTACGAAGAACAATAAAATGAATCACTATCCTCAGGAGTGCCCATGCATCTGTAACCAAAGTCTAACCAGACTGACAACTTTATTGTAGTTATTTGTGTCTATTGACTGCAGTATTCACTTAACACCAGTAGGCAGCATAATCTATACCTTCACTTTAATGACAAGAAAACAAAAAAACAAACGTTTATTGTTTACTGTTGGTTTACAAAAGATCTCACAATACATAAACAGTACAGAAGCGTACCCTATGCAATCGTACAATAATTTTCTCATAGGTTTGATAACTATATTTTTATTTTTGCGTTTATTCTCACAAATATCAAGGCTACATTCTGAGTATCGTTTTGTCACAAACATTACCACCACTACATACCTATAGCATTTTTACTATGATAACAAAGAATCCTCAAAACCACCAAAGCTGGTAAACAATAACTGAATTTATATACAAATGGTAACATGGTTGTTTGGAAATATCCAAATAAACTTCCTATAAATTCTGACATAATTTTTTTTATCACAGCTCTTATCAAACAATGTCATTATTAGCAAATAATATTGCAATATCAGCTTAAAATCTATTGTTCTTTTTCTGACTAATTATCTTGACTTCTGTATTTAATGTGGTTTCACTGTTAAGTTAGATTGGGATTAGGTAATGGGTTATAACTAGAAGCTAACTTTAGTCTGCACTGAAAATCAGTGCTGTTAGTTTGTAATCGTGCCAATAGCTTCAGCTGAGTGCTGACCATAGAATTTTTTCATAAAACCATTGTATTATGTGATTTTAATTTTAATTACCATATAATATACGTGAAATATCTCTGGGTTGTAGTGTAATTCTGCAGTAAATGTTGTTCTCTTCTGTTCTATTCTAACAGTTGAAGTTGCCTTGAGCTTAGTGCCCTGTATACAGTTTTGTACCTCACAAAACTGAACAAATCTCAATTAAGTAGGCATTATAAATTAAAAAAACATGAAGGAGCATATCAACCCATCAATGGCCCACTACTGAGCATGGGTCTCCCCTCAAGATGACAAGAGCAAGGCCTTAGTCGCCCACGCTGGACAGGTGCGGATTGGCAGACTTCACATGCCTTTAATAACATTAAGTCTCTCAGGTATGCAGGTTTCCTCACAATGTTTTCCTTCACCGCAAAGCAGATGATATTCAATTACATAAATTACACATAACTTATTAAAGTTATAAGTGTGTGCCTGTGCATATGTAACGTTTACAAATTGGTTTCTGGGTACAAATTATCATAATGTCTGTGTTTATACTGGTTGCAATAATACAGTAGGTAAACACAGTTTTGCTGGCTCAGTAGCTAACTAAGGTAAATGGCTTGAAGGTCATTCAAATGCACTATCAAAAGAGTGAAGCGAAAACATGACCTGGAAGTTATCAATTGAATGAAAATGATCTAATAGAGCATCCTTCGTTCAAGTAAAATGAAATAAAATGGGGAACAATTAGTACCTAGCTATGACTAGACACACTGATTTACCAAATAAATAAGTCTGGCTTATTTTTAGGTTATTAAGGCCTTAGCAGTCCCTACTGATAGGTTTATGCAAAAGGGATTTAGCAAATGAGCATGCTGTACAACCTGTGAAGTGATCACTACTCCCATGAATGTAACAAGTACAGGACTTAACAACATGCCAATGTAGTTTGGAGAGGTTGCAGTATTTCAGGGAAGTTGGAGATAAGCTCTGAGACACTCAATCTATACTTTCATATTCCTTGTTTTAACTGTGTAGTAAAATATGAGGAATCCAGAATGCTATGCCCATCCCATCATCCTCCATGACGACTGGTATGGTCTCATGTATGTGTAGCTGGCTAACACACCGTTCTGATGGAAACACAAATTAGTTGATAAAACAACTGATTTAATCACGGCAGAAATGGATATGTGTTGGTGACCAAAGTTCTACTTATGTATTGGAAATCACACCCGTCAGGCTTAAACTCAAATAATCGCATACATCACAGCAGATTAAGAGACAGATCTAGCTCACAAGAATACTGCCAAACTTATTGGGATGGACAGACACTTAAGCTATGAGATTAGGAAATTTCCAATTTCAATAAATTCATAGAGTGCAAAAAATATTGTGGCAAGCTTTACAATAGTAGGAAGTTGATCGTTGCTTTTTTGTTTTTAATGCTGTGTTCATTGATTGGCAACGATCGTAAAGTGCATTTGAACGATAAACTGAATAACAATCTGAAATGAGACGTTGTTCTTGTTATTGGACTTTTGAAATATGCAGTTTCACGCTTATAATTTCGCAGTTTTGTTCAAATTAATATCATAATTGTGGGAAAGTAATTAATTTGTAAGTACTCTGCCGTGTAGTGAATTTTCTTTGGATTTAATCTTTAAAAGTACTTATTTTAATGTCTGTTTGTTACTTGTTTAATTGGTATTGGTGTTAATCATAGTACCATGGTAAGAAACAATACATTCAAATACAGTGGTAATCCTAAATAGTACATAAATACAGTAATCTAATATAAATAAATAATATTGCTAAGTGCTTAAGGATTAAGGATGTGCATTGCGCAACTGTGTAACACTATGTTACACCTTATTATTTCCCATACCCTTCTGACTATTAAATATCTAGCAGTTATCTAAGTTGTTATGACCATAAGTAAATAAATATAAGCTTACACACTCACACCGCTGCACTAGGATTCCCTGTGTTGCGCGTGGCGGACACACAGGAAACAACACAAGACCCCAAGTACAAACATTAAATCTGCCAAATAAATGTCTGCCCTTAAGTCTGAGTAATTTGTGACTTACCAAGTACTCGAATAAGCGATGCTAAATTGTAATGGAGTGGTATCATACAGATGGTAAAAGATAAGTGGTAGACTCTGAAAGAAAGACGGCAAATGAACAAACAAAGAAGCAAGTCTGCTTCTTCCTAGCCTAAAGAATGCCTATTCTTTATATTAATTACTACATGGAATTAATGTTTTTCAACAATTGTGTCCCTGTCAAAAGGTGAACTGTTAAGCTTATGCCAGAGGCAACCTCAATCCTTAGGGTCAGTAATGCATCTGTGACCTTCGAATAGGACAAATACTAATGATTGCTAATTGGAATTACTAATATTTCCTAACTCTGAAAGTCCTATTACTATCGAATACTTTGACATCTAATACTAACATGATTAATAGTCGCGGAATCCTATTCGAGGTTTGACACAGATGTCAATGGGGGACAGTGGTAGGTTCCCTGCATGCCCGTTTGCTAATCACAGTACACAAAAAACACTTATTTTTATATTAATAAAATTAGTAAGATTGTCAAGAACCCCGGTTTATTTGTAGGCTCTGCATATCTTATTAATTTGCTGTCCTATTCCTGTCTTTATACCTTTTACTTGGACTGTACAATGACAAAATTAATTGTAATAAAGGAACAGATTAAATAATAGTTTGTATGAGTTTGTTACTCACTTCCTACTGTGTAGATATCATTGCCTGTTGTAAAGGAGTATGTTGTGGAGTACTGTTTTGTTGTTAGCAAGGTTGGAAATATTGGCATTGTCCTAAAATTTGATTTTATTGATGACACAAGGTACATTTTGAATACTGTCAGCAATTCACATAACATTAATGACAGTTGACAAGTTGCAGTATGAAAAATTTGGCTTAATTTTCATTTGACACGTTCTACATTTTATAAGTTGGTTACTTTTAAATTAACTACTTCGTTAGGTTAGGTTTGTTGTATTTGTGTTTATTTGTACTTGTTGTTCGTACACTGGTTGCACGTAGGTACACAACGAGAATCAGCGCGGCAGACTTATGGCTACACCTTTGCGGACTGAGGTTTTTAACTGTATGTTGGATGAAGTAACAGTTTATAACTCTCCATGTGCTTTGTGGTCGTACGAGGCGACTAAGGGAATATAACGGAGAACGAGCAACGTCTTCAGTGCAGCAACTTCCATCTACTGCGATCACCAAACCGCCTGCCCGGCGTGGTGATTATGGGCAAATACTCCCCTTTTCGGGAGTCCATTTATTCCAGCAGAGTTTTGTTATAGGCTGTTGATGCTGATTGAATTGTTAACAAGCTATTTGCTTGCAAAAAAATACTGTAAGTAAGTACTTGGCAGTTAAGGTGGCCATAGCGGATTCACCTGGCAACTGTATTCTACCTCGAGTGGCTTGTATGATATTTCGTCTTTCAAACGACCCTTTAGTGCCATTCGTACCATGGTATGTTCAAAACAGGTGTTATGATGTCATAAAGTATTGAGAATGATTTGGAAGTAAATATTTATAAATAACATTGTAATGTACGCAGCTTTTCCCGCGTAAAACTCCCTATCTATCCAACAAGAACCTGCCTTTCTCCGAGGTAAAAAGTAGCTTGTCTCTTTCCGGCCCATAAACAATTTCTACCAAAAAAATCACGTCGCTCAGTCGCTCTGTTGCACCGTAATGAGAGGACAAACCAAGAAACACATTTTCACATTCATTTATCACTAGGAGCGCTCGATAAAAAGCCTATGAGTTAAATTAGCGTAACCTCTGAATCCCTGAAAGTTTCATCAAAATCCGTTCAGCGGCTTAGGCACCAATTCCCGATAAAAAACGCAGACGGACAGACAAACATTCAAAATAATGTTGATTATGCTTAGGTGTCACATAAATAGCATATTTAATTAAATAATTGATTTTATTTAGGTAAAGTCATATTTTAAGTGGGTACGCAGTTATACTCACGTTGATTTATCGGGATTGCCCGCCTATATTCGGTCCACGACGCACGTCGTGCGTTGGCGCCGATCGGTAGCTCCTGAGGAAGCTCCGGGTATTGGACCGAAACTAGTCGGGCGATCGCGATAAATCAACGTGGGTATAGCCGCGTACCCACTTAAAATGAATACGAACACTCACGAATCCTTCAGCAGTAAACAAGTAAGATATACATTGATTATTAAAATGTTAACGTTTCATTTCCAGGTGGTCGACATGCAGGCAGTCAATGAAATCATATCCGTTTTGGAGAAATTCAATATCACAAAAGAGCTGTTGGAGGTAAAGTATGGACTTTGAGGCATATTTGCTTATGCTTGCTTTACAAATGCCAGGTAGAACCTGTATACAGTTCGCCGAGGACGGTACTACAGTACCCCCTCACCCAAATATGCCGTGGAATAATTGTTTTTCAACAATTGTGTTCCGGTCGGAAAGGTCGGTAACATTTATACAAGAGGCGACCACCTCTGTCCTTAGGGATAGCAACGCATCTGCGACCAGCTTCGAATAGGACATAGTAACGATATATAATATTTACTAACAGCACTCAGTCCTGACACCCACAGTTCTATGACTAACAAATACTGACCAAATAATATATTTATTAACACCTAATATTAACAGGACTAACAGTATTAACAGTAACAGTCCTTCATACAGTCCCTTTCAAAGTCTGTCTCAGATGTATCTTATGTTGGTGATCCAATAAATTTAATTTAAAAAAAAAAATTATACCTTAAACTAATGAGCACACTCAGTATGTCATATAATAACCTGTAGTCGAAATTGGTAGATACTCGAACGACACTGTCTATGTAATGCGCTCTTCTACAAAAAAATTATAACTCGTCCGTGCACCGTTCCAGACCACCCGACTGGGCAAGCATGTGAACGAGTTGCGCCCAAAGACCACCGACCCCTCTC
>DWLO01001353.1:0-15267 GCA_018245335.1 Dalla quadristriga
GTGACCATAAAGTACGAAACTTGATTGTCGGGCAAACATGTACCGTGTATTACCCCGCAGGGTTGGGCTGGGTAGGGGGCATCGATCGATTTCGCGACCGCAATGTTGATCTGCCGAATTACCGCAGTGCACTAATGGGCAATATAAGAGGGCTCCAGCAATCTTCGTTAATACAAAATTACTTAATTTGGGCACAACGATGCCTAAAAGCCGCGTTTTATGCATGGATTTATGGCTGTAGAAATAGCAGTCGGAATGCTTCTAAAACTGAGAACGACGGCATATCGAATATCAGTTATTAAGTATAATTTTTCAAGCATCTCTTACGATTAAGTTGTGCTTTAATGGAATTAAGTGGGTTCATAAAATTGCCATTATTTGATTTGATCCTGTAATGGTATACATTTGAATTCAAGAAGCAAGCGCACGTATCTTTCGGTGACAAAACTGGTCATATCTCCGTCTCATCACACGCAATTTACAGTGCGTTTAAATGTCATTTCATAACCGTTATGCACTTAAATTATGAGGATTTAATTACGTAAACAACTGCATATTATAGAAGCGAAGACAACTCACTTAATTGGTGAATGTTAATTGAGCATAAGGTTTTTGAAGTGATCTGATAAGGGTGCCGGTAGGTAAGGTCCTTAAATACGCTTGTCAGTTTGTGGCACTGAAAGAAGCCGGAATGTTGGCATTCCTGTATTTCCATCTACGTTAATAAGGTGTCAGGTGCACTCTTAAAGGGTTTAATACCTACCTACAGGCTTCATGTGAGTTCGAATCGCCTGAGAACGGGTCTGATAATGCGAACTGGTAGTTATATACTAATTTTATGAGACATCCAAGAGTACAGTCCGCCTTTTTGCCTCCGACTGTACCGCGTAGGTATAGATACTTAATCTTTCTCCAGCTTATATAATATTGTATCTTTATTACAAATTTACTTAACGCATATCTAAAATCTGAATATTCATTGCTATATTAAAGAGTATTACGCCCTGTTCCTGTAATAAAGAAATAAGGTAGACTTAAAAACCAAATTGAAAATAACATACAGAAAATATCCTAACGGTTTTTACATTTGATTTTTGTACCTACCTGCGTAAAATAAGTTTAATCTTCGTGCTTTTTTTTAAGTATAAAATAATAAAATAACATTGGGTGTAGTGTACCTATTGTACATAAGCTTAGACTTTAGACCTTCACAATTTTTGTTATTTTTTAATAGTTGAATGTTACTAATAATAAATTTGCCAATAAAGTAGTTATTTCTTTTAAAAATAGGTCTCATTCAATGCACTTCTATAACACTGCACTCTTTTGCAAGATCATAACGTAGGTAACACGAAGAAGAGCTAGGTTAGTAAAGGAGTTTTCTACAATTCGTTACAAAAACGATACCCCAAATGGCAAAATCTGGCATGAAGGAAAAAAATCTCTGCTAAGCGGCGTATGACGAAATGACCTTTACGCCAGAAACACGAATATAGCTCCGAATGAGCTTCACTTTCGCACTCAATAAGGCGAATCGCAATTCCGTCTTTTGATTCCCGAACGTAAATTACTCGGCACAGAAATAAAGAAGATTTACCAACGAAATGAATACGGAGTTTTAATTTGTCAACCGGGAAATGGAGAAGCCGTTCTTTCTCCCAAAATTATTAACACATAATAATGTTATTTTATGGTTTCTTTTAATGGAACGTTGAGGTTATCGTGGCGTGGAGTTCCGAGACACAACGGTAATAACGCTTGAAGTTAATGGACTTGCGCCATGTAGTTGTGTAGGTAAGCTAATTAAAAAAGGTGAATTAAATATAAAAGCTGGAATGTTAAAAGAATAGTAGCGAAACCAGTAGTACCTACTATCTAAAAGTATTTAATTTTTTGATTAAATTAATTTTATGTGAATACCAACGATATATACACAATTACAATCAAATGATGGCTTTATTCAATTACAGTTAGAGGTAAAGAGAGACGGAGAGTAAAAGAACTAATGAAGACAAAATACAAATATGTGTGAACATAGTATCCAAATCAAATAAAGTAAAACACAGTAAGGACTATTAGATTGAATTGAAATATCTGACTTGACATTATTACAGTATCACAGTAGGTTTCCTCATAATACCGTGCCTAAGTGTATGATAGCTTCGAGCTTAAGAGTTCAGTCCTCCTGATGCCTTCTGGCCTCTGCATCGCATACAAGTGCCTCTTATTTCTTTTAAAATGAGTTGCAGCTAGCTAGTAACTTATAAAATGTACCTCATTACCTAAATAATTAACGTAACATACAATACAATACCAAAACACTTTATTGTACTCCAGGAGAGAATATACAAATTATGAATTAACAGCATATGTATACAATAGGCGGTCTTATCGCTAAAAGCAATCTCTTCCAGACAACCTTAAGCATGGAGAACTTATAGGGAAGAAAGATGGGTAATTTATATAATTTCTTAGTATAACCTAATAATATCTTCGTCGATTATTAATAAATTTTATTTCAGCATGTTATGATCAGTAGGTTTTTACTTTTAACTTGCTTGGTATAGATGGTTTTAACAGGCTTCGTCCTGCTGTTAGCAAAGGCCGTGAACTTTATCGCAACCGGTCCAATATTATAAATTACTAATATCTGCCCAGAAGCGAAGGTTATCGTGACTTATTTCATTTCGTATTTTTAATTGAACTTTTTCATTAATATTAGTAATACTATGTTTGCTTAATATTTGTATTAATATTATTTTGTCATGGTGGTCCTTTTATTTATTTGACGGTGAGCCGAGCAATGATTCACATTAATTTGCAGGGATCTGAAGAGTACCTACATAAAAATTAGTAGTTTTTCAAACGTTCAGTTTAAGACCTAACATTTATTAGGGCGAGTTTTATTTAAATTTAATTTACAAAAAAAGTGTCTAAATGATCAGCAAAATAATAATATTATTTCTTGAACCATCACTATTATTTGTTCTTATGTCGTATAACATTCCTACTTTATGTAGAGACTTATTAAAACTCTTTAATAACTACGTAAATGACTACCAACATGGAGGTCTTCGTGAATTTATCATTCGCTAACCTTCAAGGACAGGAAAAAGCGAGGGGTCATATTGTAGTTAAAATATAGCGACTGTTGACACGATATCGTGAAGACTTGCTGTAAGACTTCACAAAAGGATATTAGATTGAATCTGAGAGTTATACGAAGAATATAATTTGTTATTCTTGATTTTTATAAAGTGATCGTCTTAAACACATTATAATAAAATAAAATAGTTTGCTTAAAAATTGTCATTAGTGAATAATTTCATTATTTATTTATTCATTAACCTTCATTGAAAGGTACGTGAAATAAAAGGCTGTACTATAATGTAAAATTGAATTATTACTTTTATCTTTATAAGTTTATGTAGGAACATAATAATATCTACAATACAAGAAATAATAAAAAGAGACTAAAAAAATTGCAGACCTAACAATTTAAATACTGGTCCAGCTGGTTGTTCAAGATACGCTTGCCACTATTAAAATTAATATTTTAACTAGCTAAGTAGGTATTATTTTGAATATTAAAATTTGAAAAATACTTTTTCCATTGAAAACTGATTCCTTAGGGATTGACAGTCATCTATATAGATCCAAAACCCAAATACTGGAAGTGTTTAGGAAGATATACCTAACAAAATGTATAAATGTAATTTTGTTTTGATAAACCAAAACTAATAAACTTTTAATACATAAATTAATAAATATTGCTCGTTGAATAGTACTTATATATAACGTAAGAAAAATGTATCGTTTACATACTAATTTATTTTTTACTGATAAGTAAGCTTTGTTTTTATTTGGAAATTAAACTAAACAAAAAAAAAACTCAATGAGCAAGCCTGCCTATACTAGTATTATACGGCCATTATCGGTTTATCTATCACGGCTAAAATATCGACATGTTGTTCTTTTAACTTCCTATAACTCAGTGCTTGTATTACGCACTCCACACAAATGGATCTTGAAAAACAACCAGTTATTTTGACAAGCGATCTATTGAAACAAATCGTAAACGTTCTGACTTATGCACAAAAACAACCCTTTTTTCAATAAACGTAAGGCTTATTTTGGTTGGTCACCATTGGAGAAAATATAAGATTCTTTTCATTAGCTACGCTAGATCTTAATTTTAATTTGGAATGTGCTTTTTATAGAGGACTTAAGGTGTAACGATTTTTCATAAGTGATGAGGCGGCA
This sequence comes from Dalla quadristriga, assembly GCA_018245335.1. Taxonomy (NCBI): domain Eukaryota; kingdom Metazoa; phylum Arthropoda; class Insecta; order Lepidoptera; family Hesperiidae; genus Dalla; species Dalla quadristriga. The sequence continues at coordinate 4,264 of DWLO01001353.1, forward strand.
CCGATTGTGTAGATATATTGGATAAATATTTTTAAGAAAAACTCCCTTGGTCGGAAAAATTTGGGGTGCAATAAATATGAAACCGAAGCCTCGTCGACACGTGTGTCTAATCGTTCGATTATACATGGTTGGAGTGAATTAGTAAACTCCCTAAATCGAAATCATGTCGAAAGCGGGTCCAACCTCTTTGAAATATTGCTACAGATTTAATCAGTTAAAGCAGGTAAACATTCATTTGTAAAGTGTCAAAATTACTCATATATTTTATTAGCCTTCTGCGCTCTGACTTTACTCTCAGCAACAACCCATCGTTAGCCCACTACTTAACTCGGTTCTCCCCATAGAATGGTAGAACCTCCATGTGGCACCTGTATTCGTTTCGGAGCGGTACCACCGCCATACCATATCTGCCGTGGAATAATTGTTTTTTAACAATTTAGTGTCACGAATCACGAGTCACCAACTAATCGAAATTTTCATTAACACCTAACACTAACAGGACAAAGTAACCGCCTCTCCCTCGTACAGTCCTCAAACCATGGGAGGCAGAAGAATTCACACTTTTCTCTGTAATTTTAAATTTTTTCTACACAATATTAGACACCCCAACAACGAAAACAAAAGAGCAGTGTTGCTCATGTAAGGTAGGAGTAAAGTGAGGTTATGGACTGTGAAAATGAAGACATGGACCCAGCGTAGATATTATCACTAGTAGATTGATAGGCTCAATTTTTTGGTAGCATTAATGCTTATTTTTTTGGTTTTCTTTCTAGCCCTTTATTCAAAGGTTTTTGTTAGGCTCTTCTTACTCTTTCTTTCCCCGCTTCAACCAAAATAAAATAATAAATTTGAAATCATAGATAGCGGATTAATTCCCTTGAAAAACCTTTTGGCTCAGCGACCCAAAGTGTGTCTTGGCCTCCGACACAAGCAGACGCCATCGCTTTCTATCCAAAGCTACTTCCCACCTGATTTCGACGTTAAGCCGCTGCAGGTCTTTTATGGCTTCATCTTTCTTACTTTTTAAATTCCCTTATCTATCCCTTTTTATTACGGAATAAAAAGTAACCTGAGTCACATTCCGGCCTATAATCTGTAACTATGCAAAAAGTCACGTCAATCCGTCGCCCTATTGCAGCGTGAAAGAAGGACAAATTAACAAACACACTTCCATATTTATAATACCTATTAGTAAAGATAGCCAGAATCACTGGTTATAATACCTAAAGGTAACTTTAAATCATTACATATTTTAATGAATTTGGCAGGTACAAGCACATACAAGGCAAACAAACGTAGGTGCCTATGTAGCAGCTTCGGTACCCACCTATATACACAGATTCCTAATTGAACCGGGTTTCGTTGGGAGCTTCGTGTGAGCAGGTGCTGCTAATGATTTAATTTGGGTAAAATCGTGCACTCTCAGCAGAATATTGCCTCTGGAACGCCTAAATGAATCTTATTAGTTCTCTCTCTCTTGTGACGTAATCGACATTTTTCTTGTTGTTATACAATGACAAAATCTCGGCTTCAATTTCTGATGTTGTTCACATCAGAATTATACCTACGTGTTTACATCGAATAAAAAATTGTTAATTTTAATTATGATAGTTTATTTTTCTTTATTTTCCTACTTATTAGTGGAAATTATCTGTGTCGACTGCTCCAGTCCAAAACAACTGGTTGACTGCTGAAAACATTTAACGAATTGACAGAGATAAAAAATGTACAATCGGCTGTTAACTAAACATTCGTCTTTCAATATTGTCATCTAAGATTTATTCTTAGACTATCATATTTTATATTTTTAACAAAATCTTAGGTAAAAAAAGTTATAAGTACAAAAATCTTAAAATTTAACAATATAAACATAATATCATGAAATTTTATTGCAGTAATAGGTACTTACTTAAATGATTGTGTCCTAATAAATTATTATTCTAAGGGATATTATCTACTTAAGTGTGTATCATAGAAAAATGTATATTATTATGACTATTTGCCTAGTTAGGTAGGTACTCTTAATAACCAGATTTAACATAACTAGATGAATGTAAACCAACTGAATGAGTTATTTTATGTTTCATAAATCAAAACCAAATATGCATACCTACCTACTTATATAAAGAAAAAGAGCTCATATAAAATTTTATATGATTGCAACTGTTTGACACGTATAGTTAATAAAGTAAATTAATAGCTAATAAAACTTTAACAGCACAAAAAATTATAATTAAAGGTGTATTTAAAATTGTTACGTATTATTTAAATCTAGGTACTTGTGATCGTTACTTACGTATTATGTTTACATATTATATGTTTAATTTTATGCAAATAATATCATTCTCACCATCTCACCCACCCCAACAGGGATTGCCATTAAGTATTATTAAGTGTGTTACAAAAAAATGTGTAGTTACAAAAATCGTTCGTGACAAAAATATTTTATTTTGTTTAACACTAGACATAGACTTGACCGCGACTTAGTCCGCATTAAATTTATGATTAATATTCGAGTTGGAAAGTATCCTATGACCTTTTCCGTGACTCAAACTATCACTCCGCCAAATTCTATGAAGATCGATTGTATTGTTTAGTCGTGAAGGCCTATCAAACAAACAAACAAATACATTTTCACATTTATTATAAAATTAGATAGATAAGATAAGATTATACTAAACATTTAAGAGCATTTAAGAACTAGATAAATTTCTTTACCTTGTTATAAATTACTTAATAGGTTATTCACATAGGTCGTCATAATTTGACCGTGGTCGTTTTGGAAGGTTGGTTCAAATTTTTGAAAAATAATTAAGCTAATGTCCTTATACACGTATTTTTAAGTTATCTCTTATAAATTCATCCTTAACTAAATATTCAGACTATTGGGCAAGTTGCGAAACCCTCTTATATAGGCGTTGTAATGTATAGTAAATTAATTTTCAATTTGCATTTTAATGGTTTTGGACTCTTCACACGCATATTTTGCTAGAATTTACACGAGCCGATTGTCAGCCGAAGGCAATTGAAAAGTCATAAAAATGCTATAAAATTGGATCGTAAAAGAATTGTAATTCCCGTCCATATTTTTACCTCGAAATAATACGGCGTTCCAAGCGGTCTCTATACTTTCAATGTTTTAAATAATTAAAGATATTTTAAGATACTTTTGAAAAATGTACCTACACTAAAATAATATTCATTTCAAGATGTTTTTGTGTACCTACTTTTATAAGGCAATGTTTGAGTTGTCCAAAAGGAAAAAGCCGAACGGCTCGAGTAAATGAAGTTCCAACCGAATATCTTGTCAAAGTAAAACATAAAAGTTCTAAGATTTTATTTTCAACGCACCCCCGTTCGTCAAAACTTTGCCTATAACCTTCCGATGTTGTTTGGGTAAAAAAGTGTGTAAATTACAAATGAAAAAAAATCAAAACCCCGCGAATTTAAGCCAAATAAGTTAGGTAGTGAGTGTAGGTCTAAAAATGCTCATCTTGGCATAAATTTAGATCCTGAGAATAAAACAAATAAAATACGGTAGTTTATTAGTAATAGCAACTTACGGGTTTTGTTCTATATTATCTCATTAATAAAACAACAATACTGGGGTAACGTCAACTTCAGTAAACATCATGCGCAAATGGATTTTCAAATGTTTTTTTTTATTGTTACATTCAATTACTTATCTAGCACGACCAGATACGTTATTTATACATATAACATTTAACATGGTACACAATACTAATATTTCTTTATATTACATTACATTAAAATACAATACAATATAGTACAATACATTGCCATACAGCTATGTAGGTATCCCTATATCTATTTATTACTTCCATGATTATCCCTAATTGTTTGGCACTCTACTGATGTGGTCTAGCTAAACAAATTACCGAGGCCCAAAAACTTTGAAATTTCCATCAGCTTGCTCAAAGGTCCGACATGACATGTGTCGGTATTCAACTTTTAACTAGTTGTACACACGCACACAAAATGATCTTACGTGTTTGGTTTCGCGTATCATACGCTTACCTTTAGTAAATATTCACAAGAGTTTTTCTCGTAAAATAGTCTGTACAACATGAAGAATAAGGTTTTATTTCGCGTTTGGGTTATGCTGTATATGTGTGGAAATATTGCGTATCGATTAGTAGCGGATCAGAGCCCGATACAACCGCTTCTATTTACGCTGTTTACCTATTTATAACCGAAGTTATTTGACTACCTGCGCTCGATCTTGTGTCAGTTCAATTTTCTATTCAATATGTATCTATGGATGTATCTACTTTAACTTCCTGTAAATGTAGAGAAGGTTTCTATCTTATAAATAGAAAACTAAGGTCGTCGTAGAATGGAGGTAGTTGAGAGAGGAAAAGTGGGGAACTAGCTTATTCCGAGCTTGTTACGATGAAAATGAAGTTTGATTAGTTACATCAAGTATTCATCTGATGAAAGTATTACGCAGTTTGTATATGTTGAATTAAGGAATATTGATACAGTTTCATTCGGCTTGATGTTATGATAAGATTTTAACCGAAAGATAGTGTTTGAAGGAAAATATAAAGAGAGTCTAGTATGCTTTAAAAGCTACATAAATAAAATAGTATTATTCAGACCATATGTTTGAATATTTTGAACATGCTTTCGTTTTAAGGAAAGATAAATAAATCGTCGCGAGAACAATGAACGTTTATTGCGTTTTCGAAATGGTCAGCTGTAAGGTGTGAAGTGTCGCACAACGCACGACACGACACGTGCCAACAAGTTTACCGTCCATAAAAAGCATTTAGAGCTCATCTTTCTTTTTAACGAGCCCACCGATCGTTAATGATATGAGTGTAAAAAAGTTAAGCACCAAAATCCATCGAACGCCGTCGATTTTAGCCTAGAAATATAAATCGCTATAGCAAATATAAAGCAGAAATATTACAGATTATTTTCGCGTATGTACATTCTTATAGATAACATCACGTATAGACATTCTTGGGGCTCAGTCATGCATATTACTCATCCAAAGGATTCGTTGGCACTCAGAAAAATTATCTCATTTACCGAAATATTTATACGAAGTCTCTAGAGTAAAATTTAAGGATACTTATAGTACTTATAACCTGTTAGGGGCGAAACCCACTTGATTGAATAATGAGGTCAGACCGTTCTAATTGTAAGATAACTGAGGTGACTTTCTGAAGGTTAGCCGTCTGGAATACAATGAATGGAATGGAAGGTCAATTGATAAATTACATTAAAGTGTAAGTTGAGGAAATAAGAGTTGTCTTACATTACAGTCTTACATTTTGCACCTCTCTCGTTCGCAGATTCTAACATTTCAATGATTGTTAAAGTCTAGGCAGACTTTTCATAAATAAGAATAAAATTACGGATATTTTAGACTATTTTAATTTTCGTATACTTACCTACCTAGTGTTTGACAGAGAAAAAGGGCGAAAACAATTTAAAAAAAAAACGGCGGACACACAGAAAACAACACAATTTAACACCCAAGACCCGAGCACAAATATTTATCTGCCAAATAATTATCTGCTAATAATTGTTGCCATTTTTTCCGTCCCAAATTAGGTAGGTAGGTATATGAAAATAAAATATGTCGTAAATGTCCGTTATTTTATTGTCTACAATAATATCGAAGCATATTTTTGAATGGTTTCATGGTTGAATGTAGAATCACTGTAAAAGTTAAAATGTGCGAGCAAGATAGATGCAAAATGTGAGCGGCCTCTTAAACAATTTAGTGGGAATAAGACACGTACTTTTAAAATAAAGCGCATGAAATTAGATAAACGTGGATGAATAAAGAACTATGGGTGATAAAGCATCTTCAAACACCGCGTCCAGATTCAATATTTGCGTATGTGTTCGCTGAGGGCGAAGCTGTAGAAGAATTACGCAACGCCCCATATATTATCAAAGTCGGCCATAAAGTGCTTGAGTTACCGATTCCATCGACATTTAGTGCCGAACAATCAGCCGCAGTCGGTGAGTCAGTTGGCGCCCGAGGACGGGCGTCGAACTACGCCTACAAATCGAAACATAACCCTTGCCATGTGTTACCGTACATAATCCATGGGAGTCGATGCCCACGCATACTTAATAAATATTATGTCTATTGATTATCATTCGTCGTCCGTAAATTAACAGTCTAGGAATATTCCGAGAAACACGCGGGAGGATCATCGTAGAATTTTGATTAGACGAGTTTTATTCGAACGTGGTTTGTTCTCAGGAAGCGCAACAATGTAGGCTGAGAGCGCACAGATGGGGTCTCGCGAAATATATTCCCTTGAAACATAATTAAATTATAATGTTCTCATTTCATTCGTTACACGTAGGTACCATAAGGTACGAGTATATACATATTTAATCAATTTGAAACACTTTATTTATATCTTACCGATAAATGAAATTCGAGTGTCTGCCTGTGATATTTAAATAAAGGTCAATAATTAAATCGAATATGCTATTTATATGAGATCTAAACGTTTTTATAATTTTTGTCTGTCTGTCTGCGTTTTATCTGTCGTGAATAGGCTCCGAAAGTGTTGAACGGACTTTGGTGAAATTTTTAGGGATTGTACCCTGCATTAACTTACTTTACAGGTTTTGTTTGATCTGAATATCAGGAACGGTTTGTTTAGTTATAGCTCTCAGCGTCTGTACAAGGGTCCTATTTATAAAAAAAAACTGTACATCGTAATTTTACGCGGACAAAGTCGTGAGCTCTCCCTTATACTTAATTAATACACACCTACCAGGTGGTACGTATGTCGTGATCGGTACGTGAGGCGTGAACCATTATTGCTACCAGGCATTTCATTTATATTGATATGGTCAGTCGTGAGATAATCGTATATCCATTTCAAAATAGATAGATACTAAATAGCGATAAAAAATATTAAAAGCACCTTATTGAAATTTAAAATAAAATTAGGGCTCCACGTTACACCTCTGGGAAGCACCTTATGCAATTAAATAGTCGTAAAATCGCTTCCCACCATAACCATCGTGTAAGTCTCACTTGTTAGAGGCATCTACTACGGGATGATAAACACGCCACTCGTGCCGAACGTAAAAACAACTTTTGTTACCATTTTATGACAACAATTACGACCAATAAAACGTGTAGCGATTATTCGTCGTAGCGATTCTTGCGGTTGCCCTGTCATCAGCCCGTGCCCTGCTGTTGCTACTGAGAGCCGCTTGAGCATAAAAAAACCTTAAGCACCTTAACAGGTCCATTTTAAATTCAACTTTACAACGTACATCAAAAAGTTAAAATTTCAGTAGCGATAGTTGTTAGTTACTACAATAAGAACCATGGCCGGAAGGTCTGTGAGCCTCGGCGGGCCTTGACTTTGTCCGCTACACAAGATAGCTATTTATAATTCGTCAAGTCTATTTTTACGTAGTAGGTACCTACTCATATTAAAGTGTATTCTCGTGACGTTTATTTTTGTTCTACACGCGGTTTTATTACGTAAATTCTAATCAAAAGCCGCGAGAGGCGTGATTTGGCTGTCGGTAAAAGAAACGTCATTGGTGTAGAATAATGTATATTGTCATACCTACCTATAGTCACTGTCTTGCCAAAAGTACCTACCTGTTATCGGTTAAAAGTGAAAACGGTTGCGCAAAAAGAAAAAGGTTGGGCTAGCAAAACGATATCGCACGCTTAATGTTTACCTACAGACCTAACACTAATAAGACATAGGCTCGAACTAAGTTACGCGTACTATCAGACTTCTGTTAACGTCGTCTTTGATTTAAAACTGAAATGACATACAAACAAAATGAATGAAACGAAATTTATTTTCATTGTTGACACAACGTAACATGGGTCTCTTTTATTCTAATGATATGTGTTTTTGCACCAGACAAAATGTCAGAATGGTTTTTTGCGTGTTTCCATCAATCTACTTTTAAATTACGCCAATATTTCATTAAGCGTGCCATATACTTATATTGAACGCGCATATTGAAAATCTATTGGCATACAATATTGTGAGCGTTTGAATGAAAAACGTTTCTATTCAGACACAATATTTGAATGTGTTAATAAACAATTAAAATCGTGCGATTTTAGTTCAAAATACTACAACATTAATTACGTACCCACTTAAAACATTTGATGTAAATCAAGTTTTTTATTTTGAACTAAAAGAGACCGTGCCACGTGTTTCAGCGGAAAATAATGCAGATAAACCCCGTAGGTATCTATTCTATCAATCTCATTCTACAATATTTTCTTTCCGACATCGGCATATAATTATGTATTATATTCGCTTATAAATGACTATCAAAACACAATAGAGAAATAGCGCAGAGAAAATATCGAAAAGAGCCTCAGTAATAAACGGGAAATAATCCAATTTAACAGAACCCGCAACGCGCGCCTTTGCGCCTCCTCTCAATGTCTGGCGTCGTATAAATGGAACGCCCATAGTTTTTAAGATACTCGGATATTTATTTAATTTAATTTATTGAATCACTAACATACCGTAAACTGTTCCCATTAATTATATTGAAAGTGGTTAAATACACGCTAAATGCCAGTACAATCACAGGCATGACAGTACGACGACAGCTAAGAAACAGCTACCTATAACAAAAAAAATATACTATTCAATGGTCATTATGACATGGGGTTCTTCAAAAGAGGCGCAAAAAGAGCTCTCCTTCAGGGCCGGCGACGCATTGGCGACTCTCCTGGTGTTGCGAGTGTCCATAGGCGACGTTGATCACTTACCATCAAGTGACTGTCTGCTTGCTCGTTAGGCTAAAATCTATTTAAAAAAAACACGGTCCCGGTGAAAGCAAAACGCATGGCCAGTGTAATCTAACGTTGATACTCTTGGTACAGGTTGTTTACAAAGCTTATCTGGTGATCGGGACCGCGCTATCAGAGGACATCTCGGCCAGCTGCGCCAACCCAGTAAGGCCGTCGCTTTAAACTCACTATATTTAGATGGCCATTCGAACGATTCGAAGTAAGAAATAAACTGGAGTAGGTACGGAGTAAGTATACATTGTTTTGTAACTGGTTTGACACACTGGTGCGTTGGTCAGTGACCCTGACTGACGAGTTGTTGGTCCCGGGTTCAATATCTGGCCAGGGCATACATTTATTCGGCACGTAAGTGTTGGTACTCCGCTACCCGCACCACAGGGAATCCTAGTGCGGGGGTGTGCGTGTGTAAGTGTTCATTTGTTATTTATTTGTTTGTTATCACTCTGAAAGAGAAATAATACGGTTTAATTGGAAACACGAAGATTGTGTTACTTAATGGTCGATTTTGTATGGCAAGGTGTTAAAATAGGTATCATAATAAACTGATATATCAACCATAAGTAGGTACAAAAGTAAATAAACCATAATTATACATTAAGATTACACAAAAAAGTTCTTGGGGCGTGAGTCGATCAAAAACGATTGAGAAAGTTTAGCTAAAACGCGCGACCTCATTGGATTTATCACATCCATTACAAAAATAGAATACATTGTATTAACAAGAATTATAATACGAAATTTTGTACATCTGACATCAACTTTACATACGAATACCTTACAATGAAAAGGCTTAGCTTATCGCGACAATAACTGAGCCGTTCTGAAGGCGAGCGTGTTAAAATTTTGCGTGGAAATGCACCCAATTTGCCGAATGGGCCTAAGGGCCACAATTTGTGTAGATAGTTCTTATCTGCGAAGCCCATCGTCCCGTATGGTACGGACTACAAAATAGCTCCCTAAGTACGATAATGTTGTATGTAAGATATGATAATAATATGCTGTGTTGTACACAGGTAACATGCTTATGTAAGTCATTTGAGAAAGGGATCCTACTTTTCAGCTTGTTGGTTCTATTGTCGTACCCAACGTTGTAAATTGAAGTGATAACTTAGTAAGTAAGATATTAATCCTTCACCAATTCGCACTGGAGCAGCGTGGCGGAGACGCCCAAGGCTTCCTCAGTGGTAAGGAGAGACCAGACCAATTTGCTTTAATCTCTGATTATAGCCTGGTTTTCATACCAAACATAAGAGAACAATTAAACATTTGCTGCTAACTTTCACACATTTTCAGTATATGTAGTAAATTCGAATCCTAGCGCGTTCAACTTCGTGAATTCAATGCATATTCGCGGGCACATGACGCAAACCACACCTTGTCGACGGATGTATAAACGCCGATAGTCTCACGCCGCTCACAGTGACGTACTAACTATTACACCGTCTGCAGGTGTTTCGTTATGAAATGCAATTGAATTTTACTAAGGTAGACGACCTGAAGAAAATAGCGGGACAACGCGGAATTCAGAGGGCACAGGGCCGGTCGGAGTGGCGTAGATTAGGAGAGGCCTATGTCCAGCAGTTAAGGCTAATGGATGGATGGACGGACTTTTAAAATGGCGATGGAGACCTCTTTTATCGAAAATAAGATAGGAAAGTTCTATGAGGGAGGAGCAGATGAACGAACCCGTAATATTTTTAAGACTGTGTATTTCTGCATCTTTGACTTACTAGTCTAAAATGCACATCTAGCGCTAACATACCGTCAACTAATTATTACTCTAATTAATTCAAGTAACAATTATATAATGGTTGTAACTTTTTACCTATTGGGAGATTTTTGTCATGGTATTCACCTGTCGTATTTTTAAGGGTCTTCCCTGTCTACAACAACACAATGCAAACTAAAATAGGCAGCAGGTATGGATTCCAAATAACAAAATGTTACGTGTATGTGTACGTATTCAACGTAAGTTACTTCGCGGATAAAAATGAAACATTAAGAGTTTTCCAATACCATAACATAAGTATAAACGCAAACAACCTAAGAAAATTCAGAATACAGATACAAAGAAAGGAATTTGTTGTAGGTAGAAGATGTTTTTCGTAGCAGGTTGAAACAACAATTTTTTAGAGCAGGGTATATCGGGGTTACGTGATACAGACCACGTTCTGACGACGGGTTGATGTGAG